>LKNJ01000398.1:234639-274072 GCA_002120245.1 Maccullochella peelii | reverse complement strand
CACACACACACACACACACACACACACACACACAAGCAGTCCTTACCTGCATCCTCTTTCAACTCTCTCCCACCCCTCTGCTGCAGTTGGCCCCCTGTGGTGGCAAGTGTCGGGCACTGTGTACCACCAAGATAATTAATGCAAGTATGTGCGGCATTCGCGTTACAAAAGGATAGAAACTTTCGATTTGTTACACCACAATTCGCTGTTTCACAACTTCGGTAGAGGCAAGCAGGCGCCACATAACGTGAAATTTTCATTTTCAGTCTGTTGTCAAAAATGACACATTTTAAACTGCCTGTTTAAACCCAATTCTGTGTTGCTCTCAACATCAGGTCCGTGTTCCTGTGGTTGCTAGTTGCATTGGGTGCTTGGACCCCAGCTCACCTCTGTTTGTTCTATTTTTCTCTCTGTCTTTCTCTGTTTGTCTTTCATGCTCATTCAGGAACTGTTGCAGACCAACACCTGCGTTCACACCAGATGGAGGAACAAGAATTGCTGCCAGGTACACACCCTCCTCAGCCCACCACCTACTGTACACACACACACACACACACACACACACACACACACACACACACACACACACACACACACACACACACACACAGATAGAAGCAGAAGCTGAACTAACCTCCCATGGTCCGCCCAGACCAGTCCTCAGATAAAGAGCTTCACTGGACTGTAATACCAGTTGCCAGGTCATTCAAACTAATAAAGGGAACATCTCAAACAGTGTCATCATAATTATAATGTGACAGTTTTGATCCATTAAGGCTAATTCTCATGTTGCTTGCCCAGGTTAAAACAGGCCTCTCTTTTTGGACGTGTATAATGATTGAATCTATACATTTCTGAGAACCCTGATCATTTTTTAGATATTAAACCTTGTTTTTGAATCAAAGACAAGTCAAGTAAATTTTTTTATTACTGTTATTATTTTGTTGATACAGCCCTATATCACAAATCACAAATGTGCCTAAATCTGTACAGAATAAGACTCCCACTATCCCTTGATTTGGATAAGGAAAAACTCCCCCAAAAGACGTTTTAACGGGGGAAAAACCTCAGGAAGAGCAACAGCTCTTCCAGGACGGACAGACATGCAATAGATTTTGTGTGCAGAGAATATACCAAAATAGCAAAATTACTAAATGGATAATGAACCAGTTTCTACTCACCTGCAGTCAGATGAATCCACAGATGCCATTTTGTGTTTCTGAATGCAGTTCAAAGGACTGGGAGCATTTGGCTTCGACAAATTTAAGGGAAGGAAGAAATTTGTCAGAGCTGACTGTTAACCTCAGTGATGAGTTAATTTGCTTAATTCAAGTTCAATGAAAGATGCCAACCTGATAAACTCTCATAAAGTTACAGTCTCAATAGTTTAGTATGCGTTTTCTTTCTTTCCAGGTTTGAGCTTTAACTGCTTTTACTGCTGAATCTCTGTCAACTGTGATCTTGTAAGATTTTTGTGTGTGTGTGCATGCGTCGTACCTTGCAGGTGATGCTGAGCAGTGGAGTACTGGTGACCCTGACCATAAATGGACCTCAGCTCAAACAAGTGTGTGTAGACCGCACGTTAGTGGGCCGACTGCCAGCCAACACAGTGACTGATGGTTAGTTACGCACACGCACACACACAAACGCATCGTAAATAACAATAAAGTAAGTTCCACTCTAAATCAGTCTGGTTGGTCCAAGACCTATTGGCCCTCAGTGTTTATTTAACATTAAGCTTCAGGGAGCTTGTTTTTTTGCCTTTGGAATGCAATATATACGTGTTTATTTCTTTAATTAAATGTTTTTTACTCTTTAATCCAGCATTGCTATCCAGTGCATTAAAACCTTCAGACATTTTTTGACAGTGGTTTTGGTTACTTTGGTGCTGCTGATGCTAATTAGAGCTGTTGCATAACCATCACGCCTATTATGGCAGTAATGCTTTCTCCTGTATTGTTGCAATTTTTGCATTCACTGAATGAAATTCTGGTTTTTATGTGACTTAAATTTGCTTAAACTACGATGAACCTTTTGGAATATTTAGAGACACAAACATCCTTGTTTCCACCACATGGCTGGGCTACCTATCTCTGCCCACAGCCACGCACACACAAACAAACACACAGATACATTTGCATTCAAATTTTCAGTATTTTAAAACCACAAAACCATCTACTATACACTTTCTCTCACACGGTCAGCACCGACTGTGTGCTTACACCTGCTCACCACACATGGCCCCCCCCCCCNCACACACACACACACACACACTCCCAGTCCCCACTCTCCATGCCACTTTGTCACGCAAACACTCTCTCACACGCACGCCGCCTCACACACATAACAGGTGCCACAGGTGAGCGAGGCGACTCTGCTAGCTAATTGCGGGCAAATCCTTTTGTGCTGTGTGTGTCCAGGGGCCTTCCCTTAAGAGCATCCATCAGTGTTTTTCCTCCATCACACGTTCCTCCAGGGAGTCCCACCACCCCCACCCCCCCCCACACTGCGCTCCCTCGCTCGACAGACCTGGCAGGAGAGAATAAGGGGCCGTGGACACCGGCCCAAATCTGCTAATTATTTCTTTCTTTCTGTATCAATTATTTGTTCATAACACTGCCCTCCTTGCTTCCGTCTGGGGTCTCCAGACACCTGATAAAGCCCCCATAGTGCGCGCACACACACACACACACACACACACACACACTCGTTCTCACATGCGTACATATGTAATTACAGACTTACTGTATGTCCTCTCACATTTACAGGCACACAGAGACTGGAACACACATGCACACGCCCACGTACACAATGGCACACACTTAGGCACACACATACACACCCACACACACCCAGGTACACATACACCCACTCACCTCCCGCTGCGCTCCATTCAAAGCCTCAGAGGCACTAATTATTAGAGTAATGGTTGTGAGAGGGTGGGTTCCGGGGATTGTGTGTGTGTGTGTGTGTGTAGGGGTGGGGGGGTAGTAGGTTAGAGGCTGTTCTCACATCTGTCACTTGTTAAATTAGCCTGAGACAATTAGAGTAGAGAGCCAGACCAGATCACACCGTCGACCACATTTACAACATACAATTACTGAAACAGTTTACAATCGCAGTACAATCGTGTGTCTGTGTCTGTGTCTGTGTGTGTGTGTGTGTGTGTGTGTGTGTGTGTGTTGTGACATGGTGCTAGGTAGAAGTGACTTATTGTTGTCTGCATACGTTTGTATATTCAATCACTGCCATCAATGTCAGATCAATTTTTAAAAAGTCAAATATAGGACTGCAACTAAGGATTATTTTAAATTAGCGATTAATCTGTCTATTATATTCTCAATAATCGTTAAGTCTATGAAATGTCAAAAAGTAGCAAAAAATTCACATCACAACTTCGTAGAGCCAAAAGTGATGTCCTTAAATTGCTTGTTTTATCTGACCAACAGTCCAAAACTAAAAAAATATTTCATTATCATTTTATAAATCCTCATATTTGAGAAGCTGAAACCAGCAAACATTTGCCATTATTGCTTGAAAAATTACTCAATTATTAATAATTAATTTTCTTTCAGTCGTTGTAAGTCACTGTGTAATGACAGAGAATTTGTTTACATTTTCTGAACAGGGTTTGACAACTTTCTAAAACAAAAAAAGAAAATCCCCTTTTTGATTTGCATGGATTTATCTGAGTGAGGCCTGGTACGTATATTTGCCTCTCTGAGGCAACAAGCAGCGGCAGCCAGGTCTGTTTTTGTTTCACGATGTGACAAAGCAGGCTTAGTGTCCGCTCTTAAACTTTGCATCCTCAATGACGGTTACCTTCCTGTTTCCACCATGAGCTCTGATTGCATCATACAGAGCAGTAGATTACACATATTTTACACCATCAAAGTATTACTGGCTTTGGCTGATGGCTGAGCCAAACCGCGCATATGCTCCACGATTAAGCATCCTTAAGTGATTTTTCATAGCCGGTTTCATTTACCCATGTTTAAATGTGCTTTGGTTAAGCCCATTGGCCTCTTATGTCAACATGCTGCTGAGGAGATGGCATTAAATGGATTTAGGGGAGTGCGTGTGTGTGTTTCTGTCTGTGTATGTATGTGAAAGAGGCTGCGTGCATGATTTAACATGTGGTTGATTTGTTTTATGCATGTGTGTGTAACTGAAAATGTATAAAGCATAGTTGCAGGCTTGCATATATGAATGTATATGTAGCTATCTGTGCGTGTGTGTGTGTCTAGAGGGTAAGTATAAATGCGTATGTATACACTGTGTGTGTGTGTGTGTGTGTGTGTGTGTGTGTGGGGTGTGTATCAGGGTGGGTCATGAAGGTCTGGCCCTTAATGCCAAATCGACCACCTGGTCCCAGATTGGGCCACAGCCTGGTTTCATATCCCCTCCTTCATTTGGGAATGAATGGGATTAAACCTAATCCCGTTTATAGACACCCATAGAGATCAATACTAAACTGCATTTAACTTGATTTGTCTGTAATCTATTACAAAGACGCTTACTTTTGCATTAAATGTTGTTTCGGAAAGCCAAGGCATCGTTAATGGCTGTATTTTGTAATGGTTTAAACTTTAAACCAGTTTTCATTACAAATGCTTTATAATCCAACTTCAGCATAGGGACAGACCGACTCAATTGACCTGATTTAAGATGCTAGTTTTTCTGTATTTCCAAGCGATGTTTCTCTTCCCTCGTGAATATTTGCATATTAATTCGAAATTTTCACACAACAGGATGATTTGAAGTGTAATCATACCAATACCCGCACATTTATAAATACACACATGCCATGGTTAATTGGCGGTTAGATTTCTAAATCTCGGGGTGCAGCCTTACTCGTTCAACTCAAAGCAGGATATCTGAGAGACGTGTAACACCCCCCCCCCTCCATTTAATTGGTTTCATAAACAGATTAATTTGAAGGAGAGGGGGGCTTAATTGCTAATCAGCGTTTCCATGCAGCTCCTGAAGAGTTGAACAGGATCAAGTGTGTTCAACTACCACAAAAAGGCCTTAGAGCCTGCAGAACACTGACAGGGGAAGAGAGAAGAGAACAGGGGAGGAAAGAGATACAAAGAATAGGCAGTGGAAAGGAGAGGAAAATTAGGGAAAGAGTAGGAAAGAAGAAGTAAGGGAGGGTAGAGGGAAAGAAGAGAAAATGGGTGGCAGATGGAGAAAGACTGAAACTTCTGTCTTCCAACTCCAAACTAATCTAAACTCAATTATACAGTATAACAGGGATAGTGATAAATGGCACTACAGTATAATGAAGTGAAAACATAGAGGAGAACATGTAAATGTCAAGTGCAGAAATGTCTTGGAAAATAGTTGGATGATGTTGTTTCCCAGGCATCAGAAGAGCAACGTGTAGATTCACAAACTCGCACAAAATACAGAGTCTACAGGCCTTAATGCAGCCGAAGGGATTATTAGGGATATTAATGTTTCCATCAGCTGGGTGGATGTTAATGGAAGCTAAATGGAAAAAAAATAAAAACATTAGCTAACTAACTGGACAAATCAAGAATGTGTTTCTGCGCAGGGCCTTTTATCAGGTTGATTTACAGAAGAGCTAGACTCATGGAAGGATGCTGCACCTCCAACACAGAAACTTCAGAATAAAAGTACACAAACATAAACAGCAAAAAACACAGTCACAAAAAGGATAGAATTTAAAACTGGGGTGACTATTTAAAACTGCTTGTAACACAGTTAAAACTACAAAACCTTTATGAAATAATTGTAAAAACAACTTTAAAAGCTCTTTAATTCTAAAATCGTCATTCATTTCCATTGGATTTAAGCTTCTGAGATTGTAAGTCCAGAAGGTCTTTAAGTGTGTCCTAAGGAAGTTAATGTCACCTCTCTCTGGGTCCCAAATTGGCCTTATCAATACCAATAAAAGAAACATCCATCAGTGAATGCTAGGCATCTGAAAAGTGTCTGGCTATGCGGTGTGTTATGTCTCCCCTTTTGATGGAGCTTCTGTGCTCCTGTGCTCCAGGGAGCTGATAGGCTCTCAGAAAACTCGTCAGAAAACATGTGAATTGTTATTGTTCTTGATTAGTAACTAATTGAAGCTATGTATCCTAATCCAAGACAGTATGTTTACCTAATAAAATGGTAAGACAAAAGGAAATCCAACTGTGTAATAATCAGTTTATGTGTTGATATTTTTTGTCATGATTTATGGCTGTGTAAGGAGACCGTGTCACCTCAGCAATACAGCTGTTTTTTTGAGTTGAATCAAAACAAATAAAGTGTGGTGATGTCATTCCCAGCGGTGCTGAGCGATAGGCTGATTCTGCTGTCCTTCCTGGAGCAAAGCCAAGTGGCTGCAGTCTACCTCAACCAAAAGAACCAGGGCTCCCCAGAGACTGGCAGGCGAACAGACAAACTCTCACCCTCTGAAATCAAGGTACAGTAGAACGCATTGATGGAGTGTGCATGAGTAATGTGTGTGTGTGTGTGTGTGTGTGTGTGTGTGTGTGTGTGTGTGTGTGTGTGGATTTAGGTTGGAGAGTCAAAAGGAGGAGACCAAGAGAAAGCTGAGGCAAGAAAAGACAACTCCTTTCTTCATTCATTTCTGCCTTTAGAAAAAACTATTAGAAACATGGTATTAAAGGTAGAATATGGTTGCTTTCAATAAAAATATCTATGAAATCTCAAACGTACTAAACATTTGAAACCCAGTCTGTTTGAATTAAGGTTTAGACACCTGCTGAGTCTTTGCTACATTATTGACCTACAACCCAGAGTAGGTTGGAAAGTCTACTCAGAAAATGAGCACTTCAGATACATCACTTATCTAACATTTATCTTATTTGCTAGCAAACTACAAAAACTGCTTGAAATGAGCGAGGATGTTACTGGTCAGTTAGGTAATTGACCAGTTAGCTACCCACAATCAGAATCTTTCCTAGGTACTATTTTTGATAGGTTGATGGTATTTTTGATACCAATATATCCCACCCACTTGGCCTAATACAATCTGTAAATAATGAGTGTTTGTACAGTTCCTGTTTGTATGTTTGTGCACAACAGGTGCACAAAGTCTGAGTAGGTTCAATGCAGTCACCATGGGAATACGGCCCTGTGGTTTAAATGTGACCAGTTTGCCTCGAACTCTCTGCACCTTTCCCGTTTCTGTCCATTAATCTCTCATAAAGGTGTGTATTGAGAGGCACTCTGATCTGGAGGTGTTTTTGTAGGTGTTAGTAACAGGTCTGATTATGTGCCGTCCCGTTCTTCCCTCCCCCAAAACAAAACTACACTGTGTCCTCCTTCGCTAGTTGGCTAACCGCTAACCCTGGCATTATCACATTACTGCCAGGCCCTTTTGTTAAGGTGTGTGTGGGTGTGTGTGCGCGTGCATGTTGGTGTGTATAAAAGCAATCGTTCCTGCCGTGCGTGTGTCTCCAGAAGCAAAGTCCTGATAAGACACCCCCCCCCACACACACACATACACACCACCACCCCATATTTGTACACCCTACACCTCTGTCAATGCATGTGGATGCAACCTGCATCATACACATGTGTGCACATGCACGCCCAACTACCCATCCCCCACAACAAACACACACATGCACAACCACATACACATCGCCCTGGTCCAGTGGGCTAAGCTGGAGAAGGGAGAGTGGGGGGCATTGAGGGGGGGGCTAAACTAATCCGGCCCACAGAAAGTGGTTTTTGATTATTGCTGACCAGCAAACGCCAGCAGAAAAAAAAAAAGACTAGAAGAGGGAAGAGATGGGTAGGGATGGAGGGGGCATGCGAGGGTGTAGAGATAGAGTGTGTTATTAACCCCAGTGATTTTCTGATTTTTTTTTTTTCTCTTCTTTTCCATTTCTAATCTGTCAGTGATCTCCCGTTCAGCTGTTTGGGTCAACTCTTTGTTCCCTTTATCATCAGATGTACTTCCATCATTTTAATTTGTCTCTGTATATTGTGTCCAAAGCAAATATCCCCCCCATGGGGGCAAGAAGGGCAGACATGGACCACTGAACCTCAAATCTGCTCTACTCATACAGTACAGCTTGTCGATTTAGTAATTTCTGCATGTTTCTGTGCTTTTAAACCAATTTCTTTGTATTATACATTTCCAAAGAGACATTCCTGTATTCCTGATTTTTACAGCCTGCCTTTCTGTCAGGTCCTAGCCACTCCTCTGCACTGTGACAGAGGTCATGGGCACGTGTGTGTATGGTTGTGTGTGTGTGTGTGTGTGCTAATGTCTGCGTGTTAGCCATCGACTCTGGTAGCTGGTTCATTGTGTTAGTGAGTGTGACTGGAGATATAGAGTGTATGAAAGGCCTGTATGATGAGTGTGTGTGTGTGTGTGTGTGTGTGTGTGTGTGTGTGTGTGAAGAAGGAATTAGCTGTGGTGTACATGAAAGGCAGGCTCACGGTGTAAGACCTGCAATTTCACCTGCTTTAAAAGTGCTTCTGGATAGAGCATTGTTTGTTTAATGGGGGGGGGGATCTGCACTTTCTGTGTCTATAAAAGTGTGTTTGTAGATGCTTTTTACACCAGTGCCTCTACATGTATGTACATGTGTATTTGTGTGCATACATGCATGCATTCATGTGTGTGTGTTTCTGGGTGAGTGTGTGTGCCCCCCTTGCCCTATGCGCCACGAGAGCTCATTACTGTGTGTCTCTTTGTTGTGGCCCGTAGAGCGTGGCGGACCTTCCCAAAAATATGCACATCACTAAAACAACAAGCCCGACAGAACAAAACACACACATTAATAATGGAAGATAAAAAAACAACCTTAGACATCAACAAAAACAGGATGGGGGGGAAGGACAGGAGAGTGATATTTGGGGCTACAGATGTGTACGTTTCAGAGGCCTCAGGTGTTAACACAGGCCAGGCAGGTGAATCACTAAGAAACTCTGATGACTTCCCCTTCTTCATAAGATATGTTTTAACTCTGCAGGTCTGCCAGTGTTGATCTTTGGACTGTCTGTCTTTCTGTCGTCTCACTGCACTGCCCATTTTGACTCTATTCTCAGTGCATACTCTGCATTTGTGTGTGTTTCCATGTCCAGACCGTGTGTGTGGACATGAGTGGGCGGGGTCGTAGGCTCCACAGACGTCTGGGGCTCAACCGTCTCCAGGATGTGGCGCTCTGCTGGTGGAACCTGGACGAGCCCGGTGAGGAGCTGTGGCTCTGGACTCCCACAAACACACACCGGAACAATCTGGTCCTGCTCAGCTGCTCACCTAGTGAAGGCCTCAAGGTACACACACACACACGCACGCACGCACGCACGCACTCCAATTCTTGCACATCCAACGGCAACAGCAAAACACATCAGGTGGTGAATGACAGCATTCAATCACAGGACAATATTCAGTATAATGTTGCTACTTCATTTGAGAGTAAAGACTATTCATACAAGAACGAGAACAAATGAAGCCATACTTCTTGTTTTTAAAGGCAAATTAAGTTATTATTGATTTTCATAGTACACAAAGAAAGTATGCACCAGTAAATTCTGCGTTTGTAAGTTAGGATAATTAACTCTGTGTACCCATAGAGACAGGATTGGAACTACGGACAAACCCTTTACCTGTACAAGCACACTGAAGGAGTCGATAGTTTGCCCCATCCAGCCTACGTGTGTTTTGTTGACTTGGAGATGGTTTACGACCTTGTCCCGTGGAGTCTTGTGGGGTTACTGTGGGAATATCAGGTGGCGGGGCCAGTTGCAACAAGCTGTGGGGTTATTGTACAACTTGAGCGAGACTTTGTGTCGACATTCCTGGCAATAACTCGAGTTATGTTCTTGGTGAGTGTTGGCTTGTCACAGATTCTGTTTGTGATTCTCTAGCCAGACTAAAAGTGTCATGTTTGGTGACCTCAGGATTCCTCCACTGATTGTAAGATGGAGCGTGAAATCACCAGGTGGATTGGTGGTATGTTAGCAGTGATGCAGGTGTTGTACCGAGATGTCGTTGTGAGGAAGCTGAGGCTGAAGGTAAAGCTCCCAATTACTCCCAAAGTCGATCTCCAATATATTTAAAGCAGTAGGAGGTCGGACATCCAGAAGGAGCTCGGACTAGAACCATTGCTTCTTCACATTTAAAGTCATCTGATCAGGATGCCTCCTAGACACCTCTTATGGATGTATTTCGGGCACAGAAACAAGACCTGGATAAGTGACAGAAACCAGATTGATGGACGAATGTAGAATAAAGTAGGGATGGACGAAATATGTTTGTGTCTTGGCTTCACATAGTGTGTTTTGTTTTGTTCGCTTAAGGAAAATCCTGTGTTCCAAACGGGAAGCAGACCCTTTTCTTCCAAATTTCTTATTAATTTAGGAATTTAAAGAATATACATAAGTCGCTGATGCAGTTTACAGCAGCGTGTAATGGACAGATATATAAAAAGTTGAAGTGCTGTACACTTAAGAACACCATTCACCTGCTTGTTGCACTTTCTGCCACCTTTAGCAGTTGATAATGTGAAGGCCGTGTGGGATGCTGAAAATCCTGCGTACTAGCTCTTCAAATGAATCATGCTTCAATTAAAATCAATTATATCATGCTTTTTTTAGCATGTTTCACAAGACTTAAGAGAGAACAAGCTAAGCTAAATCTAACTAACAATCATCAGTTAGATTATTAAATACAGTAAACAAAATAAGTATAGAACTGAGACCGAACAAAGCATAAAATTGTGTTGAGTGCCCATGACAAAAATTCTTAACTTTAAAGGTTTATTAATACCTTTCAGTGCTGTTTGAAGCCTTAAACCCAGTGCACAAATCATAACTCCTGCTGTTTTTTTAATATTTTTGTACACACACTCAGGTACTCACACACACACACACACAGAGTGAGGACACATAGTGAAAAGGGCAACAAAGCTGGTGTTTTGAGTGGAGACCTGTGTTGTCGTGGATGGGATTGGGGATGGTGTGTTAGTCACCTCAAGGGTGGCACCTCTGTGTTGCACCTCCATGCATCACCATATGAAATAAGCAGGAGAGCTAAGCTGTGGTACAGCGTGAAGGAGAACGCCTACACATCCACACACACTCAGACACACACACACGTGCTTAGACGCACATCCTCATGGCCTCTGGCAAAACCCCTACCCGTGACCCGATTCTGTGTCAACGTAGGATTGGCCTTGTGTCAAAAGCAGATGAAAGATCCCAAATTACCGAACCGGGCTTAACGCTACTCCTCATACCACGTACCTCGGTAAGCATATGCAAAATATTCACCACACCAGAGAGAGAAGGGAGAGAGTCTACAAGAGGGAGGAAAGATGAGCGTTACCAATTGCATGCTAGGAAAACAAAATCACGCAGGAGAGAATGAAGGAGGGATGGGAGCTAGGGGGGCACTTGAATATTGAAATAAGCAAAGCAGATGTTGTTCGCTGCTTTTTCCGCTTCTTGTTTTTGGAACACTCTCCACATTTATCACACTCCTTCACCTAATCTATTCTCTCTGTCTCCGTCAACCACCCTCTTCCTCCTTCTCCTCCTTCTCCTCCTTCTCCTCCTTCCTTCCTCCACGCTTCAAGAACATTAAAGTCTCTTCGTGGGGCTGCGGCATCGCGCTCTAATGAAAGCGTTTGTTGTCATTTTTCAGATGCGCGGTGTGAAATTAAGCGAGCAGTTTATGTAAGAGCCGTGGCGGGAATCAAACGCCGGGCACACATCGGGAGACGCCAGCTACTTCAATCACTTCAAGCTCATATATATGTTCCTTTTGTTCAGTACGCTATCTGCCGCACTAAGCCAATTTTCTAGCCAGTCTCTCTGCATTTAAAAAAAAGTCTGATTTCTTTCCCTATGTGGTCTTAATTCGTATGCACCCCCCCCCCCCATGCTGATAAGTGGAGCCACGGCACGCAGGGGGGTGGAGGGTGGGAAGGAGAGAAAAACACATACATAGTTCGTTTTTATGCAGCCAGTTAACATTTTTAATTATCCTTCCTTCATGCTTCCCTCCCTTAACCCCCCCCACAAACACACACACACACACACACACACACACAAACCATTTCCTGGAATTTAGTATAATAATCTTAATGAAAAGAAAACACCAGATGAATGTTTTCTTGCTTTTTTAGTCATATTTGATTATTTGTGGTTGTATGTGTGTCAACATACTTTAAGCGTATGACTATCCTGTTATCTGTCACCAAACAGTTTCTCTGCAGTTGTTTGATCTGCATTTGTGTGATTTCTGTTGTCTTTTAATTATTATTTACTTTAGCACAGAGCTGCGTGGCATTTTTCTCTTGCAAAACAAGAAAAACCTAAACAGATTGTTCATGAAAGACAACCTTTAAATGAAATCAGTTGTATAGAAAGAATATATAATTGCATAGAAATTAAATAATTTAATCTGTACTTCATCTCCTCCGCAACTGCTACGATTAGGAGTGTATTAGAAGCTAAATTAACTGTAAAATGGCTAAATTTGCCTCTAAAACATAAAAAGCTGCAGTCTTAATGTTCAGAATTAAAGCATGTAGAGTAGAAAGCACATTTTCTGCAATGCACAGCAGTCATAATTTGGACCATGAAAGGGTCGGGTGTGGAATCCAAAGTGCAGAATTAACCCCAAGCTCCACTGCTTTGTAGAAATCACTCAGGAAACACTGCTGCTACAGTTTCAGGTCTAGTGAATAATGTTCCCTCTGTACTACAGTTATGTTCAGTGGTACCAATTATGACAGTTAAGGTGTGAGGAATATTTTGGTTAGTAATCCCGCTGTGCCTGTGCATTTCCTCACATCAGTACCTCAACACTAACCCTAATTCACACACCTAAAACTTCCCAGTCTCAAACCCCCGCCCTGACCCCCCAACACCCCTCATCCCTTCATCCCTCGACTCTCCTCCGAGTCCCTCCGTCTCTCTCTCTCTACCCGTCTCTCCCTGTCTTTCTCTGCTCCGTGAGCTGGAAAATTGGCTTCAAAAGGCCACTGCTGTGAACAAGGGCCAGCCACACAGTTGGGCCCGTCCGCTTTATCTTTCACGCCATGGAGGGGAAAAAAAGGTGGCGAGAGAGAGACAAGAAGAATGGAGAAGAATAGTTTTGACCAGTCACTGAAACCAATAACCAGGAGAAAGCTACTTACTAGAGGCCTCTCTCTCTCTCCGTCTGTCTCCCTCTCTCTTTGCATCTTTCTCGCCACGTCTCCACCTCCTTCCTCTCTCTTCTCTTCCTCTGCTCTCTGTTTCTTTACTCACTTCCATTCCCACTCTGTCTCATCACCTTTTGTGCATATTTCTACCTGCCTGTATTCCTCTCTTTCAGTCTCTCTTGCACATCCTTTCACCCACTTGCTCACTCCCTCTCTTGACCTTATTCATCATTTTTCTATTTTATGCCCTCAGAACCAGGGAATACAGTACTCTCACATGCCACAGTATGCTCTGGAGTTCACAGACAAACAAAGCTTTCCTTTTATGAATATATTAAAATGACACCTGCACACTGAAGAAGTCCTTTCTCTACACTTCTTTTAAAGAGTGGCAGTTGTTTTGAGTTGCAAAATTTATTTTTATTAGACTTTATTCATGTAGCACAGCCTTGGTCAGTATTGTAAGATCAATGCCCAGAAAACTGTCCTCTTATGCTCATCTTGGCCACCTGCTGTTTTGTGAACATTTATGTTTAACGTCTGTGGTCACAGTGGTTAGTACACCTACAAAATCACCCAAATGAGCATTAGTTTTAGACTTAACTAATGATATCTGGTTAGCTAAACAAGTATGAGAGTTCATATATTAATCATCTGTACATAAATCTATTCGTATGATGTTCATGTCTCATCATGCTTAAGGTAGCATGAGTGTTTGCAGTATAAGAGTTTGTGTTTTGAAAGATTGAAACTCCATAACCCTGAAAGTCTTGAATGAGTGCCACGCTCTAATCTCCTGATCAGATGTGTTGCCTTCAGGGGCCGTTTGCTTGCCTTTGCTCAGTCCACATGGAATATAAAAGGAGGCACAGCATGGCCTTAAAAATGACCCAGAGTCAAAGTGCTGACTGTAATAAATGTTGTGACTGAGTGTGAGAATATGCAGTTTCTTCTGTGCGTTTTCTGTGTGTTCTGCTGTAGCTCTATTGAGATTTATAGACTGCATCCTTTTTAAGTACTGCACTTTTATGAAACACTCAAAAAGCACTCCATCTAGACATTCAGTCCAGGTCCAGTTGAGCTCAGGGCACTTGGCAAAGTCAGGACACAAATCGTGTAGCCGGACTTGAGATATTTTTAAATATGATTGAAAGGATCTTAAACTGAACCCTAATATGTCCTGGAAGCCAGTGTAATGAGGCCACTCCTGGACTAATAAACTCTACATTTAGTGCTGCTCACAGATGCCTTTATGAAATTATGATTATATGATTAAGGAGTTTCTTTTAGATTGATAAAATGTCAGTCTTGCTATAAATCATAATATACTGTACCTTCAAACATCTAGGAAATGATGAATTGTTTGAGGCCCAGTACTTTCTGTATAGAGCTATCCAGCAAGGAAATGCCTTTTATTGATTTTAATGTTGGTGTGAAAATAACCCAAATATAATTTACTTTACCCAATTTTTACTGTAAGATTGAGTAAATACCCAGTTGTGGTCAAGACCGTGGCATGATTTAGCAGTGAACTGAACTGCAGTTGTGGACATGGGTCTTATGTGTGGTTTGAGAAGTCATACATGGGTTGAACGTGTGTTCATTCCCCCAATTCATACTCAGGTTTGTGTGTGTATGTGTCAAAATAAAAACAAGCCCAAACACAAATTGGTCTTGAACTCTTTGAAATATTGGCTGTTGCAGGTTGAACAAGGCCATGCAGTATTCTGAGCTGTAGCTGACACTGTCCCCCTTCTCCTTTCCTTGGAGGGTCACCTATCAGGGGAGGCAGAGCTGAATCAGCTACACCTCATCCCCGATGGTGCCATGGTGGCATGCTGGCGCAGCAGGCAGCGGGCACTAGCAAGCCGGGCACAGGATGAAAAGCTGAGAGGATGAGATGTGGGGTTTTTTTTTTGGGGGGGGGGGTTCAGGGTTTGTGGAATTGAAGTAGGTCTTGTGATTCCTGTGACAGCATGCTGTGGGTTGGACTCGATGGACCCTGGTCTGCTATGTGTTTGTGTGCAAGTTTATTTAATGCATGTGTCACTTTGTCCCTGCAGAAATGTAGCTATCCACAGAAACGCACCCTCCCAGAGGATACCCCACCTCTTAGATGAATTGAGCCCCTCTTGCCTGCTGCCTCAAATAAACACACACACACACACACACAGCACCCACCCCCTGGGGAGCAGCAGGAGCTAGCTCTGGGGGATTATGGAGAGGGAAAAAAAAGCTTTCAGGGGGACAGTCATCTGCTTCTCTCCTGCTGTAGACCACGGGCAGGCAAAAAAAAAAACTCCTCTCTTCCTCCCTCTAAGTCCCTTTTTGGCAATGCCTGCCAAAAAACTGGGCCGGGCAGCTTTGTGAAAGGAAAGGAAGGCAGGCAGGCAGCAGATCCCTCTTTCTGTCTGCACGGCGAAAAGAAATGGGCTCATTTAGCCAAAGCTGCCACGGTCAATGCAGGGCTCTGATAGAGCTTTTTAGGAGGGATTTCACCTTAGCAAAGCCTCTGTTAGTGACTGTGGAACTGTTGGGCTGCTGTTTAGTACAGGCTGTTGTCTCCTGTCATCCACCTACTGTTCCTGTTTCCTTGTGGGTGTTTTATCGACAGTACCACCCGTGACACGGCCTATCTCCATCAGTGTCAATGCTTGCTTGCTTAGCGGGGCCATTGTGAGCACACTCCCACAAACTGGTTGTGGTTCAGGAGCGAATAATCTAATTTCTGGATTTGACCATCGGTCAAATAATTCCAAGCTTTCTTCATGTATCATCCTCTTAATATTGAAAAGGACTTGTTTCTTGTCATTCACCATGTCTAGTGCTGAGCTCTTGGCTCCTCGCACAGGTAAACAGAGAGGGTTGTTTATCGCCGGGTGCTGGGTGCCAAGCCGTGGCATGCTCAGGGAGAAGATGTTGTTGACCTTGAGTTAAAATGGAGCTCTTATCATTAGCTGTCTTGATTGACAGCCGTGTGTTTATGAGCAAAGTGGAAGGCTCTATTTCTTCCGTCTCCAGGGGGTTTGGGGCTGCTGCCATGGTATGACTCATGTCTCTGTCTCTGTCTTTCTCTTACATGTTCTCTCTCGCTCTCTCCTTCTTTATCCTTTATTTTATTCAAAAACAGGTTAGTTCATTAACAGTACTGGCACAGGTCAGCATCTTCCAATTCCTAAATAGAAGAACATGTTAAAACAACAACAAAATTATGAAATATTTCTCAACACAGACACACGGGAATGTCCTGGATTTAACAGTGCTTTAGGTCTATGCTCATCAGTTGTAAATATTCTAACTTTTTCAGACTTTTTTCCTTTTTTCCAACTTTTCCCCCCCCATCAGTTTGCTCCAATATCTCTAATGGGCCAAAAATACTGAAAGAAGACATCAGCCCTCAAATCAAGAGTTCTAGCAGTACTGCACAGCACTGTTTTAAGCTAAATGCGAACATCAGCATGCAAACATACTCACAATGACAATGCTAACATGCTGAAAGTTGCTAATTAGCACTGAACACAAAGTACAGCTGAGGCAGATAGGAATGTCATTAGTTTTGCGGGTATTTAGTCATAAACCAAAGTATTCGATTATTTGAAATTTTGACCTGATGAGGACGCTAGATGAAAAGTCAGGGGTTCACCAAAGTCGTTACAATTCATCCTAAGGAGACATGAATGTGAGTACCGAATTCCACAGCAATCCATCTAATATTTGTGTAGGTATTTCACTCAAAAACACAAATGTCACCCTCATGGTGGATTCATCCTCTTGACACCATGGTTAGCATGGCTAAAAAGTGCCTCATTGTTGTAAATATATAACTTTTAAGATTTTATCGACTTTAGATTAGCAAGTTTTACAGCCTCTAGCTTCAGCATGCAATAAGTGGCGCGGTCAACAGGATTTTAAGCTCAGTAAGAAGATGTTTTTAAAACTAAATGAGTAAATTCTCCAGAGTTGCAATGCATTTCGTGAAACATCATTGGTGTGAATGTGCCGTAACAAATGTTAGCAGTTCTTGTCGTCCTACCCACAAAAGAGAAACAGATTATACAGGATATGTTATTGTGCATTGTTGGATCAGATCCGATTTATAGGGAGGATGTTCAAGTGTGCATCAGTTCAACACTCTCTGAAATCATTCTCTCTTCTTCTCTACTTTTGCTCCCTCTGAAAGGTCCTTAGCTCTCTCCGGACAGAAGGTAATCCCCTGGACTGCCGCTTCAGCCTGCTCCAGCCCTACCAGCTGCTAACAGTTGAGCTACCTGCAGGCCCCCAAGGATTCAGAGAGGCGTCCTGGGCTGACGCCTGTGTGTACGAATGTGCACGAGAACGCCTGCACCGCCTGTCTGTCACCCGCATCCCGCTACCATCCCATCCAGTCTCCTGCTCACGTCACCCCTCTGAGACCACACTTCTCCTTGGCTTAAGTGACTCCTCCCTGGTCCTGTATGACCAGCGACGGGGGGTCTCTCTCCTGGCCTCCTGCCCTGTGCCACCCACCCTCCTTGCCTGGCACCCTGCTGGGGCTGTGGTCATGGTAGGGGGAGGGCAGGGGGAGCTGATGTGCTTTGATGTGGGCTTGGCACCTGTAAGCATGGGACTGGTAGCAGAAGAAGTAGCTTCAGCTGCCACGCTAAGACTAGCTCAGCACCTGCGCTGCTGTGCAGGCCTGGAGGGACTACAGTGGGGGACAGGCCTGGAAGGAGGCCCAGAGGGGACAGATATCCTGATTTTGGTCTTTCATGGGGGACCACTAGCAGCCTTGAGATTCAGACTAGGTGGGTAAAATTATTATACTATTACAAAATGACCGACAGCAAAAAATATGGATTATAACCAAATCTCAACATTAGGCCTACAGCTAACAATGATTTCCTTTTTTGAATAATCTGTTGATTAGTTTTCAATTAACTGATTCATTGTTTAGAACAGCCCATAACAGGTTCCCAAATCCCAAGGTGACGTCTTCAGATTGCTTGCTTTGTCCAACCAACTGTTCAAAACCCAGAGATATTCAATTTGCAATAACATTAAACAGAGAAAAGCAGAAAATCCTCACATTTGAGAAGCTCAAAGCAAATGTTTGGCCACTTGTATCGATTATCAAAATTGTTGTTGAATAATTTGTCTGTTAAACGACTAATTGATTAATGGTCTGATCATTTCAGGATAGTCTTAAATAATTTACAAACCTTCCACACCATCATAGTCATCTCTTCCTAATGAAGGTGCTCTCCTCCCTTCAGAGCCTCTCCCTCTGTTTTGGATCTGACACTGTATCTGAACCCCTCTGTGTAAGTATGGCGGATCGACCTCTTCACTGCTGAGGGAAGTTAATTTGTTGATGGGCGGGGAGGTTAGCAGGAGTCATGCTCTCAGAGGTCATTCAATAATCGCCCTGGGGCAAGAGCCCCCCAGGTGCATTCTGGGATGCATTTTTCCGATAAATCGTTTACAGTGGCTGCGCAGTCCCTCGGGGCCCCCAGATAAAGTTTGCCAATCAAAATTTTTTCCGAAACAGCCACCTCACCCTCTGACACAAACATGCACACAAACACACTCATACAGTCTCATACACACTCACACATACACACATTCAGTGTCTTTAATTGTGACTTTGGAAAGAAGATGTGACAGTGGCACGCAGCTCTGCTGAAGTTTGAAAGCAGGAGTGTGGGGGTGGATGGAGGAAGGTAGAATATTGTGTGTTTTGAGGGTGTGTGTTTGGCTGTGTGTATTCAACTGCGTTTGCCTGTGTGCACAGGGAAAGGGGAGGGTGTCTTCCAACAATAGCTTCTCCTCCTCTGATCGTCTGCCAAGGTTTTGATGAAGAAAGTCACTTGCACGTCTTTTCTCCATGATAATTCTTCCTCCCCCCCACACACACACGTGTGTGTATTCTTCTATTTCTGTGCTTCTTTGCACACACAAACACACACTCACACTCCAACTCATTTGTTTGTTTGCTTGCGCTCCTTCTCTGTATTGACTTGTTTCATAAGGCCCGCTACATGACAGAAGGAGTGAGTCGGGAGGCGGCGAGGAAGAAAGACTTGGCCAAGCTCCAAGTTCTCTTTTTTCCATAGGAGGCAGCCCTCCCTGGTGCCCCCCCCCCACCCCCACCCTCCTGCCTGCACCGAGTTATCTCATCTGGGCACACGTTGGCCGCGGCTGGGCCTGCACCGGTACAGGCTATGGAGGGCAGACCTGGGAATGTGCTGCATGACACGCACGGAGAATAGTCATTTTTTTGTAGGGATGGGAATTTAGTGAAATATTGTTGATGTTTAAAGAAGAATTACGTAACTGGGTATACAGCAAGAGAGTGAGAGCCCAAGCCGATGTATCTTTATATGATGTTTATTTAGGTTACATTCTAAAGAAAAACATTTACTCAGCAGGCATCAAGGTAACATAAAGGTGGGTTTTCTCCTCCACTGAACATGCTGGTGCTTGCTAATTTGGAGGCAGAGCTCATTTGTGAAGCACTTTTATTAAGTCAAGTCTGTCCAAAGCATCAATTTGAGTTTAAACCGACCAGCTTATTATCAAAATTATTAACTAGTCTCATCCCTAATTTTATATATTTTCATTTCTGAAAAGGAGACCGATTGAACAAAATGCTTACAGAATGATTGTCCACAATATAACAGCTTTAATGGCCAATTCTTTTTGTATTTTAAAAGACTTTAATGCTCAGCTGTCATTATTATCCTTTGAGTTGAACTCTTTGCCAGTAGTTTTGTCTCTTAAGTCTGCTTGTCGTGTTGATGGTGCACAGTATGATTACTCATTCTTCGTTGCGGTTTGTTCATGCTGCTGATCTCGTCCTGCTTAGTGTTGTTTTGTGTCGGACACAGTGACGCTGAACTGAGCCAGTCAAATAAGTTAGTGTAGACAGGTGTGGGAGAGGATTGACTTGTCCTTGCTCACCTCAATGATGATGATGAGCGTTAGCTTAGAGCAGACGTTAACGCCCAACTCAAGGACCCCTGCACACACACACAAACATACGCACTACGCTCAGCTGATGTATTAGCCACATTAGCCCACTCTTTAGGGATTTGGGGACTTGCTAATTGCCAGCTTGTCATTTTAATTGCCTGTACACACCCCCACACACACACAGACATACACACACAACTTCTTCAATTAATTAGACAAGAGTCAGTGGTGACTTTGCCTGCCTGCAGCCTGGCCCATTGACAGTACTGCTGTCAGTGATCACCTCCACTGTCCAGAACCGTGCCACCAGCTACGTCCAACTTTTGTGTAGTAAATATATAACTTAACTACATTGCAGAAGAATGTAAAATGTAGTATGTATGTGAAAAATGTAAGGATTTTATTTGGTGAGAAGTAAAACTGCAGTGAAGCCAGTTTCAGTCAGGACGCACTCGTCAACATACTCGTCATATATGGAAACATGCATTTGCGTTCTGCTCCTCCAACGCGCATCACACGCTCATCAGTCTTTCCCAAAACAAGTTAGCGGCTCCTTCGACTGTTGCACTGTGGCACGATCGTGATCAAGCCACAATGGACTATAATAATCACCCCTGGCATTCAACACCTTCACTTCCCGTATATGTACTCTATAAAGCGACAAACACACGTGCACCTTTGCCCTTTTACACACAGAATGAGACACCTCTACTACCGGGAAGGGTATAAAACCTTGTCCTTTCATTATTCAGCAGAGTCCTAATGTGCTCACACCCACACACACACACACACACACAAACAAAAGCATAATCAATCACCTCTGATCAAAAGGCCTAATCAGTTGTAGCAGTCCTCTCATCTTCTTAACCGACGATCTCAGGCAAAGTTAAAGCTCTCACACACACACACACACACACACAGAGAATACATTTGAATAAAATGTAGGCAAATTGTTTGAACATATGTGAACATACTGTATTCCCACTATTTTTCTGATTTATTTAAATAGACAGCGATGAGGAGAACCTTGTTTTTAGTTTGCACTTACACACAGAGTACACACCGGGGATTAAACAGGCTTCCCAGCTAATTGATTGACAAGTCAAACCAATCTAGTGCTGCTTCAGAGTTTAAATTAGACCGATCCACTGGACACTTACTCAGCTTAAGTAAGTGCTCCAGGATATTCTGCATAGTCACACACAGCAAGGACCGCTGCGCCCTACTGTATTAAAGCTTTTTGCACATTTAAACCAACATATTAGCAAACAGGGATATACTTTAACATCAGTGTTGTACAGTGTGTAAATAAAGCAAAATTCTCCAACATAAACCATAAAATAAACTAAATCAAAATAAAGAAAATAAATAACAAAAAAATACAATAATCACTTTTCCTTATTATCTGAAGGTCTGACATGGATGGATGGACAAAGCCTAAGAGAGTTTTGACAGTTTTGTTGTTAAGTAGGATGCACTTTTTGATCTATTAACACAGCTGTAATTTTTTACAAATGAACCATTTCTCACTTTTTTTTCTATCGCTGATGGTAGACGTGTGTAAGTTCCTCTGGTTATGCTGTGTATTGATTTCGGCCTAGAAAAAATAGAAAAGTCAAAATTTGTGTGATTTGTTAGATAATGCACAGTGATTTATTTATTTATTTGCATAGACAAACATCAGGCGATAGATGGATGGAGTTTAATGAGATCCTGCATTTAACTCTTGATTTTGATCTTTTTTTAATCCTTTCTTTGCTGTTGCTTTATTTCCCGTAATAATTAACTAAAACCAAACTCCGACTCGCTGTGACAGGGGCTCTGACTGGGGGCCAGATGGGTCCCGGGGAGCTGCTGCAGCAGTGGCTGCGTTGTGGCCGGGTCAGAGAGGCACTGGGCATCCTGGAGGCCATGGACTGGAGCATCATGGGAGACGAGTGCTACCGAGGCCTGAGCTCAGTCACCAACCACCTGCTGAGGCTGGAGCTGAACGCAGAGAGAGAGGGTGGGTCTATCGAACAGTTCACATTAGATAGGTTTTAGTTCTACAGATATTTCAGATATTTATTTAGGTGGAAATAATCTTACAGTGTGAATCAAACCTCAGTAGTCAAATCCAAAGAACAGCAGTTTTATTTTTATGTTTTCTGGCTATGTGACATTAGACTGAATCCCAGAGAGGAGGAAGTTAATATTTAAAATGCAAGTTATTATGTTGGCTAAGCAGTCTTCAAAATTCATAAGTCATATTAGCCTAAAGGTTTGTAGATCTGTAAACTAGCCCGCTGACCTTCCACAGCCATTTATGTCACAAGTAAATGAAAACATACATCAACTTAGATTTTTATTTACATTTCATTTTCTGTTCAATTTTTCTGTTAATTGTGAATTAGACTTTCTTTTCTGGAGGGACTCTTTTTTTTTTTTTTTGAAAAGTTAATATATAACAAGAAGCTCACTAATGTGCAGAGAAGCAAAGGATTTAACTGTGCCAGATACATAAAAACCCAAAACCCTATGCATTTTATTTTTATTTACTTACTTTATTGTGTGTGTTTCGGTTCTGTCTGTAGCCCAGCTAGAAGCAGCTCTGGGTGTGTTTTATGCCCCACCTGCCCCTCTTTCTGATATGGTGATACTTGAGTACAGGGAACCAATCTGCAAGTATGCCCGCCGCTTCTTTCATCACCTCCTCAGGTAACGCCGCCCACTCTGTGCTGTTGCTGTGGTCCTAATTTGATCTTCTGAGGGGGAAATTTGTTTTGCATAATTCTTCAGGCGGGGTCAAAGGTCAAGGTCTGCTTTCTTAGAGTACTCTTGAAGCTAAATGCATTTAAATACATACATAAACAGTATGTTCTTCCATCAGGCTACAGATCAGTGACTGAAATATAAATCAGACTTTTATTAATTAAAATGACATCTGATCAATGATTGAAAGCTGCTGCCTATGGTCATGTAGCTCTACATACACACATTTACGGACTATTTTTAAGGCATTAGCGGAACATTTTATTGAGTTTATCGTCACAGGGTGCAGAATCAGAATAAAAAATGCTTTCCAAAATTCAGGAAATTACATCCATTGAAGATACAGTTTAATACTGCTTATTTGCCGCTCACTATTGCTATTTTAAAAATTCTAAAAAGGAAATAGCTTTTGAATTTTCCTCGCACACACACTGATGCAGCTTTGAGTCATTCATAAGGCAAAGCACCTCACATGCACCTGTTTAGACTGTTGTTTCATTTTCCCTTCTGCCATGAGAGCCTTTTGAAATGCCTGTTTGACTGAAATAGACCCTGTTGTTCCCACACACTGCTGCTTACTGCTCTCCATCCTGCAATTACCTCCCGTTTCCTCTCTCTCTCTTTCTCCTCCTCTGTAGCAGAGCTGGAGCCTTGTTTGGCATCCCTCCTCCTCTCCTCTCTTATCACCTACCTGCATTCTTTTTCTCTCCATCGACATCAAATGAAGGAAGCCCCCCACACACACACCTCCTCTCTCTGCTTGTGTTTGTTTGTTTCATGTTGGCTCTAGACAGGGAAAGTTGAGGTGTTTTGTACTGGGAGATATAGCTCTCTCTCTCCCAGCTTTAATTCTGGATAATAGGAAGAGGACTTGCTACTCTCAGTTCAATTATTAACAGTTTTGTATGCAGAGGTGTATGTGGATGTGTGTGTGCAGACTGGAGGAAGGAGGAAATATGTACTACTGACCTATCCATCCACATTTTCATCCAAAGTGTGCATTTTTAGATTCAGGATAGTTTGTTTTTTTTGTCAGGATGTTGTCGTGCTTCCCCTTTAACTGTCTCCTCTTTCTCTGCAGACACCAGCGCTTTGAGAAGGCCTTCCTCCTCGCTGTAGATTTAGAAGTCAGAGATTTATTCATGGTGAGTGGAAAGTGAATTTCACTTAAATTGCTGTCTTGAAAAAATGTGACACGTACTTTGACAAAAAGGTTGCTGACATTAAAGTAGAATCCAGTATGGCATCTTTTTAAGTCAGTCTGTCCAGGAATTTATAATCTTGTGAACACAAATTAACAGTTAATATAATGAAAGAAAAATTTGACTCTCTCATGGCCAAAAATAAAAAATTTACTCAAATTACAAAAGCATGAAATTTCAGTCTCGCAGCCTTCATCAGATATAACACAAAATGGTATCTGCAGGTCTTGGAAAGTCTTAAAGCAGTGTATTCAGTTTTCTCAACAACAACAAAAAGGCCTTGGGAGGTATTAAAAAGAGTCTTAAATATTTGCTTTTTCTTGCTGTAGGAACTTGTGTTAGTTATAAAATGTTTTTTGTATCTGATGGCAGGCTTTCGGGAGACTTATTTTTTGTCCCACTGACTGGCAAATTTTTAAATATACTCATATTTTTAGTTTTCCACAGAAAGTGTTGAAAAGTGTTTGCTGCAAATCCAATTACTTTGTCCCAAGAGGATATCACATGTTTGTGATAATTGTGGCCCATTAAATGACATTTAACATGTCTCAACATTTTTCCAACACCCAGTGATGTTAAGAATGGAGTCACCTATATTTTAGATATTGAGTCATGGATTATAAGGAGCGTTTCATTTTTTTCTAAGTGTGCTGCAGCTTCTCTAATACTATAAAACCTATTTAAATTGTTCATTCACTGTTGTTCTCTTGTTACTTTCATTTGCACATGACTTATAACCCATACGTGTGTGTGTGTTGCATGTCCGAGAGCAGGTGTGATCTCAGTATGGGCCCCTATCTTTTCACAACCTCCATGGCCTTCGGCTCGGCCTTTCCCTCTCCTCTCATCTTCCGTCTAACTCGCTCTTTCTTCCACTCCACGCTGAAATGCTCTTCTATGTGTTTGACCCCCTTTTTCATGGGGCCCCCTTTGCTCCATGCTTCACCAACACCTTAGACATTAATACAGACCCCCACACACACACACACACACACACACTCCTCTTGCTCCCTCAATAACACTGATAGCAGTGGTTCCAATTACCTCCCCACTAAGTAGTGCTGCTGGGAAGCCGAATTGAAAAGGTGGAGTCGAGCCTGTGGACCTTGAAAGAGCGCAGAGGAAGGAGGGGGGGCAGAGAGGAGAGGAGGGGGGTAGTGGTGTAGGTGGAAAGCTATATGGCAAATGCAAAAAAAAAAAAAGAAGAGAGAAAAGGCAAGCAAGAAAAGGAACAAGGTCTTGCTCTGTTACTTTGGAGGTGTCCAGAGACGAGTAAGAAACAGAAGATGAGCACTGAGATGGAGGTGGAATCATATTTGCAAATAATTCATTTCAGCCTGGCACAAACAAACTTGAGCTGTCAACAGAGCGGTTTGTCCCAAAAAATGTTCAGTGAACATAAAACTACACGTACATTTGTGCTGTGTGTACGCTGCCTTGTGAAAATCAGTGTCTTCGTGTAAATAATTAACGCTACCTAGTCGAGAAACATTTGTTCATCTAGATATATGTATGCACAAACTTAAGGACTTTTGTTCTTTCCCTTTTCAAAAATATTCATAGGAAAAGAATCAAATTTACATTTCAGGAACACTTGTAAACTGATAGCCCTCAAATCTCTTTCATATCTTGTGCCAAGTTATTGACTATGAAATAGGAAATGAAAGTGCAAGTGATAAATTTCAAATATAAAACATTTCACCGTTGTCCCTATGTTTTCAAGAAGTTGTAGTGTGTGCACAATGTGTGGTGTGTGATGTACAATAAGCCACCATTTTAGGCAGAGTAAACTAAAAGAGGCACACATCAATCAATCAGAAATAATTTGGATCACTACAACGTAAAGTGCTTGATCTTTAAAGCCTGATTGTGTGAAGTTGGTGTGATGCGTCACGGTCACCTGACCTCCTGCAGATGTTTTTTGATTTCCTGTTTTAAATGAAACCACATGTGTAGTGTTAATACTGTACAGGTGACATATTTCCAAGCTCTTCTCACACGTTAGAATATTATTATTATTATTATTATTATTATTATTATTATTATGCTAAAGGTTAATTGGCTGGAACGCAACACAAATTAAGATCAAATGAAACGTACGATTGATTTTTATTTTACTCTTATACATTTTATACAAACACAGTTAAGGGGACAGACTTGGAAAGCATTTGTGAGCCCTTTTTGTCGTCTCCATATATCTGGCTCACCAAACGCAGATAATTGCAAACCCTTCTCATCCTAGATCTGTAACAAAGTTAATGCTCACTCACAACAAGCGTTTTCAAGCACTTTTTTTTTTTTTTTTTTTGCCTCAGCGACCAAGAGAGCAGCAGCTCGTCGTCTGAAAAGAGCGACAGGGAGAAAGCAAAAGAAAAAGAGGACGTTGACATTTCACCCTTCGCTCTGGCCTTCGCTCTAATTAGGTTGTGTTGTTGCTTTAACCTGCTGCTCGGCTGATTGAGTTGAGGTGGAGGGGGTTAATGAGGGCAACCCCCACCTTCACCAAACTCTTTCTAACTTCCAAACTTGCCCACAGAACTCAATAACGCACCATCGACTTGATAAAATGCACACACACACATAGATAACATGCACACCCTCACCTCTTCTAGAAATGCCCAGCATGATATACCCTCCTCTGTCACCAGACCCCCACCCCTTCAAGCCCCATTGTTTCCCAGCTAACAATAGAGGCCCTCCAAGCCTTTTCTTCAAAATAAAAGAAACCTTTTGTTAAAATGAAACACTTTAGTGTCGGGCTAAATTGAGGGGGAGGAGGAATTGGGGGTAGGGGGGTGTTTTGGTGGAGGTGGAGGTTGGGGGTTGTATGTAGATGTAGTAGTAGGGGGTTACTGAGTCGTTTGCATTTTTTTTTTCATAATTGGCGCTGTTCTGTAGCTCCCTAATTAGCCTTTGATAATGAGTTGATAATGTAACCAATTAGGTCATTCGTCAGCCAAGTCGAGCCGACAACGAAGTTTTTTTTTCTTCTTTTTTTTCTACCACCTCCCTCCCCCCCTTTCTTCTTCTTCTTCCTGGGTCTGTGGCTCTTGATGTAGCTCGTTAATTAAATCAACTTGTGTGATAGCCGAATCTGATGCCGGCTCTTTTGTTCCCCAATGAGGGCTTGTACTGTTTCTTGTTAGATACGCTAGCAGTAAGGCAAGCTGGGTTCACCCCCCATCTTCCTCCCCTATCTGACGTCGGGCTTGGAGGCGCTGGAGGAGGAGGAGGAGGAGGAGAAGGTATCGCACATCTTCGGCAATAAGCTCATTGTTGTCGCTCAGATGAGTAATTAGCGTTATTAAAACGTTAAGTCCTTAACACCTATCTGATAGAAGCGTTAGTCAAACACAAGGCTCCTGGATAACAGGTGTGTCAGAAAACAAGTGTGTGTGTGTGTGTGTGTGTGTGTGTGTGCAGGTTCAGCAAATGTGCTCATGTCCAGGGATTATACCTGTGTTAATTAGTGAATATGTATTTTCATGTTTGCATGCTTGTGCCTATGTGGATTTGTGTCCAGTCTCCTTGTCAATGTTTGATTTGACTGTATGTTTTTGACAAAGGAAAATTCCTCTCTGAAACATTTTAGTGCCTAAAACTAACAAACTCTGAGATTAATTGTAATTGGTATATTTTTCTTATTCCTGGGTATAACTAGTTAAATACAGATGCTGTGACATTTGGCTGAGATTTTTCCAGGGGTTGCAATGGAGTCTGAAAACTTAAAAAACAATCATCAGGATATTATGTCCATCCCTCAGAATCAAAAAGCAAAGGCTTCTCTGTAGAGAGAAGAAACACAGAAACTAAGACTGCGTCCAAAATCTCTCCCTCGTTCGCTCATTCACTATTCCCTACACACTGAGTTATAAATTATCAGTTTGAGCCGTCACTGACATTGCATTGTGGCATTTTGAACAAAAAGTACTGTGGTATTGGTTTACTATATGGAATATTTGAGGCCACTATATATTTTTTACTTAGAATTTGGACACGATTGCCAAAGAGATAATAAACATATTTGGAATATAAGTTGATTGCTCTTTTGTTACATTATACCTGAGCAATATCCCAGATAAATGTACTTTTGGCTGTTTGGCAAGAAAGTCATTACGTGTAAATGGCTGCAGGCAAACTCTCCAACAAAGGACGACTGGACTACAGTTGTCAATGAAATAAACTATTGGGAGAAATTGTCTTTTTACTTTATAACTACGATACTTAAAAATTTACTGTATATATAAAGTATGTGCCTGTAAGATGTAGCCCATTATATATGTAGTTGAAAGATCCTGTTTTACAAGTATTACGTTGCCCATGTCACCCCACTCGTTTTACTTTAAATATCAATAAAATTAAGTTAAAAAAACAAAACTATAGAACAAAAAATTGACACATCCACGGGCTATACTGCAATCTTCAGTCAGACAGGATTACTTTGCTGTTATAACACTGTTCCTATTACTCTCTGCACCTCCATCTCTCTTCACCAAATGCAACAAGTATTATCCCGTTCTCTGTGAGATGTTGAAAGGTGGAAATGTATGAGCAGGCACATACATCAAAATCACAAATAATAATCCACAAAATAACTCTGGGGATGCTGTAAACATTACAGATGAATGAACCGTCTGCAAAAATATGAGAAAGGAAGAATTTTTCCTTAAAATTGAACAACTTCCCCACAGTCACATGCACAAACGATCAGTTTTCTTACACAAGACAGCGAGTACTTCTATCACTCAATAATATGTTTCTCTGTGCACATAATACCTTAAAAAAAAAAGAGAGCAAATCCAGACTGAACGTTCACATATGAACTTCTCATCGATCCTGTTTGACAGTAGCCCACAGACTGCAAACATGCAGACATGAGCCCGTCTAATGTGTCGTAAGCGCTGCTGTGTGCCAGTTAACCTAATCCCTCATTTATTTGGAGGTAACTCAAATACCAGTCAATATCGGGCTCTTAGCGTCCACCACCACCTCCACCACCCGCCCCCCTACTCCCCAAAAATGGCCCACTAAAACGCCCCTCTTTATCAGGCGCTGCAACCCCTAAAGCTCTTATATAAATAAGATTAGTGTCGCGTTTGAGCATCGGGGAATAAGAGGTGTAATATCTGATGGTTTTATATGCAGTATTATTGTTATCCCTTCTTAATCGGGCTCTCTCGCTCTCGCTCTCTCTCTCTCTCGCTCTCTCTCTCTCAGCTCTGAGTTTGTCTGTCTCATTTCACGTTTGTTCGTTTATTCTTTCTCTGAATGCCTCTCTCCAGATTCGGACAGTATTATAAGGAGCTAAACTGGAATAAAGCGCCCCGGCATCAAATGTTCATATTGTTCTGTTCTGTCTGTCGTACAATCAGTCTCTCTCTGCTGCTCGCTCTCTCTCTCTCACATGAAAACCCTTGTTGTGAATTTTGCCTTCTTCACGTCTTTTATGTCTTGTTCACCATCTCTCTCTCTCTCTCTCTCTCTCTCTCTCTCTCTCTCTCTCTCTCTCTCTCTCTCTCTCTCACCTCACTGTCATTTCACCGCAATGCCTCCTCTCCTCCTCGCCTGTTTTAATCTTCTGCTGCTCTGTTTGTTATCAATTAGGACGCCTCACTCATATCTAATTGAGGGGCCATGTCCTCGTTCACAGCGGCTGAATTAGCCACCTCAGTCCTGGGAGCCGATTTAGGTTCTTTTGAGGCCATTTTGTTGTCGGCCATTTTCACATTTCCTCCTAACTCCTCGCCACAGAGGGCAGGCACCACACTATAATTACCCAATCTGTTCCCATTCATACTCTTCAATTTCAGCACCTCTCTCTCTCTCTCATTCTCTTTTACTCCCCCTCTTTCCCTGCCTCAATCCCTCTCTGCTCCCCACCTCTTTTGGAAACCAGCACCCCCCTCTTTTTTTCTTTTTCCTCTAGGGGTACAAAAGCTGGGTTACAATATGGGGGTATTAGGGCCGGGTGCAGGCTCAGCTGGGGGCTGGCTTTAGCCAGCTGAGGGTTATCCATGGCGAGCCCTGAGTCACAGCACTGATGTCCTGTGATGTCGCTGAGGCGGAAGACTTTCCTTAACACGCTGTACCCTTTGATGGGCCCTCAGGCCCTGCACTCAGCCCGAGGAAACCCTGCGACCCTGAGTAACCCTTCGTTGGGTGCCAGGATGAGGGTGTGATTCACTTTCTGTTCAATGAATTTAAGAGGTTGAGTGTTGCAGGAATTCTGTAGGTTTTTTTGGGTTGTTTTTTTTTTCCGTAATGTGTTATCCATTTACTTCACAGCCATTGTGGGGGATTCAAATCAGTGACCTTTCTGAAGGAGACCAAGTTTTATGCCATCATGCTGCTGCCACTGTTTGCTTAGTAGTCTGAGACATTTGTAACTACTGGTGGTCATTGGTCCTGTTTATATCTTCATTTAGTCCTGATTTTTTAGGTCCTCTTATTCAGCTATTACAAATCTTCAAATCAGGATACACTTTGTCCCAATACCATAATATATATTAACTATATACAATGTATGTACTAAACATTATACTGTATAATATACTGTTTTTGCAGTAAATATACAATAAATCAACATACTGAACTGTTCTATGAAAACAGGATACATGATACAACACTTGGCGTCAATCACTACATACTCAAAGCCTGCTTAGAATTAGCACATAGTATGGATTTGGGACAGAGTACATGTCCCTCACAGGACAATTAAGATTTGAATTTAATCTAATTCATTGAGACTACAGTTTGAGATTTAATTTCTATTTTTCATGTATTTATATAGATGAATTGACCTCAGCCTTGCTTGTAGCCCTGAGCACCTTAAAACAGGAACAGCTGTCTGATGCAGTGTGGTTATTAATGAATAGTATGGCAGCATTGAGCTTTAAATCAGCCACCCTCAGACACCATTTAGCAGTATTATCTCTCTTTATGGCCCTGCAAGACTCAAACTGAGAGATACAGAGGATACACGCTGTTTCCAATATTGTCGCAGGCTGATATAGTAATGTGCTCGGCTGGATATGTTTCTCCGTAAAGAGAGAATACCAGCGTTTCTGAAAGGTGAACAGTCCCTCGCCTCCTCTCCCACTTTTGAAATGTGACAGATAACATCCTCCCTAGTTCAAAACCGAAGAGACGAGGGTGTGTGTTGTGGTGGTGGTGGGGGGCTAATTTCAAAGTTTTTGGAGGAACTGGCATTTCATCCAACCGGTGCTCTTTCTGATGTTGGGCTTCAAACGACTCATTTTTTCCTGTCATTTCATCTGTTTCTTCCCTCTCCCGCCAAAACACTGCCCCCACCCCTCCAAAAAAAAAAACCCTCTATTGTCATCGGAGCCTAGATTCATTTTAGATTAACGTTCATGTTTCTTTCGTTCTTGCATTACCTTCAAAGGACCTCCATTATGTTGCCAGCGATAAGGGCGAGGTGGTGCTAGCGGATGTGGCCAAGAGGAAAGCTAATGAAATCGAGGCCCAGGCCGGCACAGGCAACGGTAAGAAAATAATCAGAATGTCTAACCAAAAAGACGCCAAATGTGACTCGTTATTTCTCCTTACATCTGAAATGGGAGGTGGACTCCTGATAACCCCAGTAACTCACCCACTCCGACACACTTTTCTGACATCTAACACCAGGTATTTTCTCAGGCTCTCGCCCTCGTTTAATAGCACACAGGAGAATTAAATCAGATCGTGTTTGACAGTAATGTTCATGTAAAATTCACACAACCTGTTGCTTTGCCTTACCTGTTTTTTTTTTTTTTTTTGTTAGAGACAATATAATCTATAGTAATGATTAAAAGTGAGATACTGACTAAAGTTTTTTAGTTACATGTTTGTAAAATTAAATAGAAAGTGTAAAGAAAAAGAAAGCACAAAATCTATACGTGTTTTTCAAGAGTAGTGGTAACTTGTGGTTCCACCTTAAGATTCCTTATGTTTTTGGATGTAGATGGTTGTAGATAAAGATTTTCCCCCCCCCAAATTGCATATAAAGTGTTGAAAAACAAAGACTTTAATATCAGACTAATGAAATACATTACACATAAGTTCTTTGGTCGTAAGATGGAGGAAAAGCAGCGAAGGCTGTCGTTACTTCAGGCTGTGCTGCTGCCCTTTTGACAAACACTCCCGAAAGTACATACCAGAGGGGATCAAGCCGAGTTCCTGATTACACACACACACACACACACACACACACACACACACACACACACACACACACACACACACACACACGCAATTCCTCACAGAGGCTTCAAGGGCCAACGGGTGAGCAGAAAACATTCAAATTTGTGAGGGAACTAGATGAACATGTCTGATGAGTCCTTCATTGGTGCTTAAAACACACCAGAAGGCAATGTGCTTGTGTGTGTGTGTGTGTGTGTGTGTGTACTCACACACAACCAAATGAGGCGAGAGAGGTATTTAACTCCACTGTATAAGGTCAAACCCCTAAGGCTGAGTGTCTGTGTGGTTGTCGGTGAATGAAAATGAGCATTTGTGTAACTATGAGGCCTGTTCGCATGCAGTTTCTTTTTTCTTTTCTAATGTGATTCGTAACACGCACGCTCCTCCTCATAAGCCTCTTAATTATGTCCTCGATGATTTACCTCCCATCGCCTGCAGCATGTCCTATCCTTGGACAACAGCACTGCAGAGGAAAGAGAAAGAGGGAGGAAGGGACAGAAGAGAGAAAGGAAAAAGGAGGGATGACAAAAGCAAAGAAGAAATGAAGGAGGGAGGAAGAAAGAAAGAAATGGATCAAATAAAAATTGGGAAAGGAAGACGGTGAAGGAAAGAAAAAATAAATGAAGAAAAGGAAAAATGAAAGAATATGAATAAGTAAAGAAATAAATGAAAATTAAAGCATGCATCAATATTGACCTTATGCAGCCCACCAATTTATTTATTTTTTGTTCTATTTCCGGTTTTGTCTCTTAACTTCTGGCCGGCTACAGTGAACAAAAGTAAAAGAAAGTCCTGATCAGTTCACACAGCCTGCTATAAATTTATCAAAGCCGGGAACACACATCCACATTTATGAGGAGGTTATATGACCTGACAACACCACATCCGCCGCAGATATCGGATCATGCTCTGTGGCACAAAGTTTTGAACGGCCACACTCAGACAGCTTCTGTTATGATATCATACGTTTAATGTGGCTATAATCGATATGTTTACGTTAACAATGTGAGAACAATGTGGAAGGGGTTGCTCATAGTGATGAACCCACAGAGGATCATCACCTGAATCTGCAGCTCCCCTCGGCTTTGTGGTGCAAGTTTCAGCTCATTGTTTAGCTGTCTGACCCACAACTTGTTTTGTTTAGTTCACTGGCTGTTTTCAGAGAAAAAGCTGTAAAAACCCGCTGTACACAACCTGCTCAGCAGCAAACGGACACAGTTAGAGACTAGCTGGTGGACATAATGGAGCATTTAGCAGCTAAAGAGCCAGATATTTCGCTCAGGAGCTGGTGGAGACCAAAAACAGAGCTAAAAGTGAGTGAATATTGGACTTACATTAGCCGTCAGCATGTCACATGGTAGATGGTTTGACTGAGAGTGTGTTTGGAAACAGAAATACACTCGAGGAGTCAAGAAGTCACCGTGTAGTAGTGATGATGGTTAAACTGATTCCTCGCTCTAAGTGCGTGCGTGCGTGCGTGCGTGCTGTACAGTTATGAGTGAACAAGCAGACAGAGCATATTAACAGAGAAGAAAAGCCAGGTCATAAATAATGAGTGGCTCGCTTCAAGCAAAGGGCTCCAGTGAACAGGTGTCTCGCTTTATACACACACACACACACACACACACACACACACACACACACACACACACACACACACCACCAAGCTCAGCTCTGGCTCCCAAGACCACACTACTCTATACTTCTACGATACTATATTTTTGTATTTTAGAAGGAAATGTTGGACTTTTTACTTCAGTACATCTATCTGAAAGCTACTCGTTACTTTTCAGATTAAGATTTTACATAAAAACACAAATGATAAATGTATAAAATACATGTTTCAGGATTTAACCAGTGGTTTCCACCTTATTTGACTTGTGACACCGAACAAAAAAGCAGTTGGAGCCTCTTGTCATGTTTCAGATGAGTTGTTCCACCAAAGAGACATTTCTTCTCTCTTCTCAGATGGTTTCATTAAATAACTGTTCGAGGCTCAAAGAAGTGAAATTAAACAAAATGTAACAAACAAGCAAAGATTAGAGAAACGTGTACTGTAGAAAACTGTATACAGAACTTGTTTCTTCTTTCCTACCTTCTTAATTATCTCACGACTCCTCAGATTTATCCTGTGACCCTGCGGAGGGTCCTGACCCCTAGTTTGGGAACCACTGGACTAAACTACCAAACTGTATATAAAGTTTTTAAAACTTGCTCCACCTCTACCTGCTACAACAGTAAAACACTGCTTACATATTGATGCATCAATGTGTCAATCAATCAATTAATGCAGAACCACTACTTTTACTTTTCATATTTTAAGTACATTTTGCTGATAATAGGATTTTGAATGCAGGACCTTTACTTGTAACAGGGTACTTTTGCACTGTGGTATTGGTACTTTTACTTAACGTTTACTTGACTTACTTTACGTAAAGGATCTGAATACTTCTTCCACCGCTGCTTGCTAATGTGAAGTTTAGTTTAGTCGTGTTTTTAAGTTTTATTCCACGACGATAAAGCAAATAAATGATGGTATTTTTGGGTTTAATTAAAGAAATATTTTGTAAAAACTAAAAGAAAAATGAATATCATTATTGAAACAAATCCAGAAGCGTATTAAACATCGCTCCTCAAAAAAAGACAGGCAAACAAAAAGGTTGTTCTCAGATAAATATTTGTTCTCTTTTATGGTGTGTGTATCTTACAAATAAGCAAGAATTCAGTCCTAACTTAGTTATTACTGCCATCACATGATGGATTTTAAAATGTATTTACAATCCTTAACTGTATTTTGAAAAGTGGCAACTCCTGTCTATTTATAACACATCTATGACTTTGTTTTATAGATGTGTTATAGAGTCTTTCCAAACTGCCTGAGCGCAGACTTTCAAACACAAGTTCCCATGGTGCAGCGACAGCAACTTTTCTGTTTGAAAACACACAAGAGACTGAAATTTGTTTGTTCTCAGTCATAGTCACACACAACAGATCGCATTCAGGATTGCCCTCGGAGACACGTGTGTTTGTGTAAATATGTGTGCTGTATGTGTGCAGTTGGGTGTGACATGGGAGGCCGGTCATACTGAATCCTGCATGAACCAACCAGCAGATATCTGAAAGCAGCCTGTTTTGTTCATGTATAGCGGCAAGTTCAGAGACCCGACACATCCTGCTGTTTTCCTGTACAAACAGTGACTGACACCTTTTTGTTATGAAGGCAAATGCACACATTTACTGCACACACACACACACACACACACACACACACACACACACTCAAAAATGCGCTTTTATTTAAACATGTTTCACAAAATGGATGTAAAGACATATTTCACCACTGCGTTTTAAGATGCATTTGCTTGCAGCTCTGTACTGCAAGACCTCAACAGCACCAGAGCTTATTTAAAATGCAGAGTAATAACCTAATAATGACAATAATATTGGGGTTTGATGCCTTGCTCAAGAGCAACTTGACAGTAGTAGTTGGCAGAGAGGAAAGCATTCCTCATCTGATTTACCCAACCTACAGTTTACCACTCAGTCAGCGAAGTCAAGCAGCGACAGTCAGTGGGTTGTAGTTCTGGTCCACAGGACTTGGAGCTCTGCTGGTTTTCATCTGTGCCATTTAATCTGACGCTGTTTTGCACCTGGAATTAACTGCAATTTAACTGCCTGGTAGCATAGAAAACCAACCAGCTGTGCTTTTCTTTATGGGCAGGAGTGAAAACAGCTGATCTAGGCCAACGCCACCCTGGATTATTTCATTTCACAATCATAGAAACGGGTTGATTTGCGTTGGAAAGAAGAGCATATCTTATGCTATTGTTTGGATGATTTTTTTTCTTGTTTTCTTTTTAAAAAAATGACTCCTTAGACCTAGTGGGTCTTCAAGGTGGATGTTTTTTGTGATGCACCAGCATCAGTCTTGGAATCACATTGGACAGAGGCACCGTATTTCTATGCACTTCTTCTCAGATTTATGTGCGTCCATTGTAAGCGCTGGTGAACAGAGATTCTGCCTCTGCTCGTACACATAAACACACAATAGAGGACACACATTTCAGTTTAGAAATGGTCCCTTTTATAACAGCATTGGAAAACGCTTATAGCTGTCTGGCTGACAAGTGTGTTGATTTGGATAGATACGGCATTGTGAGAGGCAGAGTAGCGAACAAGTGCGAGGGAAGTCCTCTTTCTCTTCCTCTCTTCCTCTCTATCTCTTTTTCTTTGGAGTAGTGTTTTGCCCAGAGGAGAAACCAAATTGGTTGCCTGATCGTTCTGTCTCCCCCTCACAAAGGCTGATATGACTGCAGGCACTTTCAATGGAAAAAGAGACAAGAGCTTTATCTGAAGATCCACTTCTCCACCTCCTCTTCGTCTCCCTTTCTTGGTCGTTATGGTAAAAGCCTGTTAGCTCCGGTGTGAGTGTTGAAGGAAAGCAGCGTTTGTTTCTGTTCCCCTCTCAGCTCTGTTGCTTGCTCTGTTCACGCAAACCTCCATTACTGTTTGACTTCTCGTCTCAATTCAGAAACTTTACTGGCATGACGTGTTTATCAGAAACAAGATTGTCAAAGCGTGTCGTCCAAATTAGCAAAAGCCTACCCTCTTGTACATGTAGCTGCTTACACAAACCACATAGAGATGATAGATTACAGGGCTGGAAAACATACTATAGACAGACATCTGACAAAATACCCACACAAGGTGTTAATCAGTGCCAATAAATGTAATAGGCCAACGTTTTGATCTTCGAGAGATCTTCAGGCTTTGTCAAGTAAACAAAGTAGAACATGCACTATAGAGACGGATGACAAATTAAAGGAAAAACCCAAATAAATGAGTTGTGAAACACAACGAATGCAGATGCTTCCATACAGAGAATTTGTGGCATTCACCAACTTTCTCGTACTTAGACTTTTCTTTTAGGTATGGGTGAAATTTGCAAGTGATCTGTCGTACCAGTCCATCCTTCTCCACAAGGGGGGAAACTTAAGAAGTATATATCTCTTAAATAGGAATCACCTAAATCATCATGTGCAGCCAATTAGTTTTGGACATCATATAATTAGTCAAATGGAGCTCACATGTGCGTAAACAAGGGCTTTAAATTGATTATAGTATAAACACAGCTGTATATGGAAGGAGTCAGGATTGTAGACAAAGGAGCACTCTCACACATTTTATTGGCACCATAAAGGAAAATGGTGGATAAAGAAAAAGTGATAATAATAGAAACTGGGTCGTCCTTTTATTCCATTGAAAACTATTGCTCACCCTTATCTCTGTCTCTGTGTGTGTGTGTGTGTGTGTGTGTGTGTGTGTGTGTGTGTGTGTGTCCTAGACGATCCTCCGAGAGACAGAAACGGTGTGTTGTGTGGTTCCAGCCTCGGGGACAGACAGACAGAGAGGAACCAGGGTGCAACAGGACCTTCGTACCCAGGCACTCCCACAACACAGTGAGTTACATGTTGTGTGTGTGTGTGTGTACATGCATGTATGACTGCACATTCATCAAGTGGTCAGACTGTGTGTGTGTTTTAAGCATTTCTTTAAACCTGCAGGCCCTGATTTTTTGGCCACCAACACTGACATATCATCACCTTTTAAGTTGAACTTGTTAGCAAACAGTTGCTTATTTACACATCCAGCAGCCACAGAGCTACATTATCATTCATGTGGAGTCGTGTTTCTGGCCACCTGATGAATTTAAGTCCAATATTCACTCTCTTTTAGCTCTGTTTTGGGTTTCCACCAATGGAAAATATCTGGCTCTTTAGCTGCTAAATGCTCCACTATGTTCACCAGCTACTGTGTCTGTCTGCTGTTTGGTGCTGAGCAGGTAGTGAACAGTGGGATTTTAGAGCTTTTTCTCAAAAACCAGCTGCCTGCTGCGGCCGAAAACAATGCTATGAGAGCGGTGAGAGTGAACCAAAACAGTGAAGTTGCAGGCTGGACAGCTAAACGATGAGCTGTAACTCACTGTAAAGCCCCTTTCACATTGTCGCATTGTTTTCACATTATCATTTGGTAGATTGTTATTATAAAAAAAATATTGATTATAGCCGCTTTAAATAAAAACAAAAATATTTAGTTCAACTTGCTATAAATGAAGGCCCAGACAGATTTAGTGTGCAGAGGATTCGCTGTTTTACTTTTAGTCGTACGTGTCATCTCCTCTCCCACAGTGACTCGCCATTGTCTGTATATGAATTGCATGAGAGCGTCTGTGGCCAAATGACCCAGCTGCAGCCTAAAAGCCTTCACTCCCAGTGACATTTCAAATGTCAAAGCCACATCAGTTCCGGGTCTTACGCTTCCAGCGATCCCAACGCTGAACCCGGAGCCACATTTTAAAAACTCCACCGGAGTCCATCTCCACCATGGTTCAGTCTCTGGAGTGCAGACAGAACTCGCTGTTTCAGAGTGATTGTTTAATACACCCGTCTACACGAATGACATGTTGAAACAGTGTGACTAAAGACACACTGAAAGCATCCCTCTCTTTGTCCCTGCCTGTCTCTCTCTCTCTCACACACACACACACACACACAAACAGATACATACAAATATAGCCATCCACGTCTCTATTATTGTGGGATGAGGGTGGTGGTGGTGGGGGAAGTGATGGAGGGCCATTCCTTGTCATACCCCAACTAACATATTGGAGTATTTATATGGGATTTGTGTGCATTAGATAAAAAAGGCGCTCTTGTTCTTTTCATCCTCATAGGCTTTTCATGGCTGTTTGACTGTAACACTGATGACTCTCTGCACCCCCCCCCCACCCACCCACCTCCAACCCCTCCACTCTGCCTTTCTCTAAGCCCCCTCCATCCATCCCAAATCCCTTCCTATCAGCCAATTTAAACAAGCTGGGTCCAGAGAGAGAGAGACAGAGAGAGAGAGAGGAAGAGACAGAGAGAGATGCTCTGTCCTAAGCTCTTTTTAAAAACAGTAAAAGGAACAAGAGGAGTAAAAGAGAGTGGTAAAGAGGGTTAGGGCAATTTGGCAGCCAAAAGCCCGGTCTTACTGCCCCAGGTCTTCCCCTGCACCGCTGACAGAGGCTAAGAAAGCAGATCCCCAAACCTCCCAAAAGATAATGGCCACAGAGAGAAAGAGACAAAAGCCTCTGCCTTTTTTATTCCACAACCCCCCCCCTTCAGAACAATTTTTTAT
>LKNJ01000398.1:175549-234630 GCA_002120245.1 Maccullochella peelii | reverse complement strand
TTTTTTATTTTTTTGGTAATCTGGTCTCAGATGAAGTTTCATTGTTTCTCATGTGAAGCCAGTGACAGCTTAGCCGAGATGGAGTAGGGGAGGCATTGTAGCGCGGGCGTTCTCCCGTTTGGCTCGCTGAGAAAAGAGCAGAGAAAGAGAGGGGAGCGAGCACAATGGCAGTTTGGGGGCTCCTCGCCGATTCCCGCATTCCCCCAAATCCGACTCTGTGCTCGGACAAGTGAGAGAGAGAGAGAGAGAGAGAGAGAGAGAGAACGAGACGGGAATCTGGGAAGCATCCCAACGTTCCTTTGATGGCTGCTGGCCTCTCTCACTCATCACATACTCCTCTGTCAGTGGAGGAAGGAGTTATTGAGGTTATTTTTATTTTTGCAAAGTGGAAGCCAAAGTTAATGTGATGGAGAGCTGAGCCATCATATTTCACAAATTGATTTTAAAAATGTATATATTTATGTCCAGAATCTGTGAGCAGGAAAGAGCTCGGTATCTTGCCACATTTGGATTATCGAACCGGATCCTGAAGCCCCAAACAGAAGCACTAAGGTTACACCTCTGTGTATTGGTTTGCCAATATATCAAAGTCATGAGTTCGGATCAATAATAAACAGATATACTGTATGCCTGTCAGTGATGTCCACAGCTATGTGATATGACGGAGGTGAGCCAAAGAAATCTGCCTCACACGACCTAGAATAACCTAACAAGTACTGAGTATTGACTTTCTTAGTATCGTTTTTAATTGAGTCGTCTGTTAAGTGTTTGTAGTGGAAGATTATTGTTCTGTTGTTCAAAGACACAAGAAACAGAGGATGAAGACTTCGAGAGAGTTGTCCATTTGAGAATTACTCTGTCAAGTGGCAGAGAATAATATTAATACAGTTAGTCATTTGTAACTGTTAAATTTACTCAAAATGATTGTTCAGTAACCACAGTTTTATAGTTTTGGAGAAAGAGTTGAGAGATGTGATGTTGCTTAGTTCTGTGGGTATCCAGGTATGTGCTGCTCGATAGCAGAAGGATGACTAATCAAAGTACTTTTACTCAAGTGTGGTACTTTAGTCCATTTTATGCAGCTTTATACTTCTACTCTACTACATCTCAGAGGCAAATATTGTTCTTTTTATTCCACTACATTTATCTGACAGCTTTAGTTACTTTTCAAATTACAATTTTTCACACCCTGCCTGTCCAGTAAAAACCACATATCTCCAAATGTGGTGATTGTGAATTTGAATGTTTCTGATAAACTGAAGGATTAAGTTCCTTTTATGAGTTGAGAAAATTCTCCTACTTCTTAAGCTAAATAAACTATTTAAAACCCCCTTGGATCAGCAGGAAAATGCATCGTTACAAAGCTGAAAACAGGGCTGTTTTTATAGAATATGATGCAGTACTGTAGATTAAACTACCCAACAGTATATAAATCATTAAATAAATCATTTCAATTAGCACAACCATAAACATCTATGGCAGTAAAATGCAACATACACATTAATGCAGCAGTAATATTAATCTAACAAGCCGCAAAACACTGTCGGGGGGCATTTTTCTGCAGAATCAGTACTTTTACTTTGATACTTTAAAGTAAATTTTGCTCATAATACTTATGTACTTTTACTTAAGGTGTTGAATGCAGGACTTTTTTTCTTGTAGAGGAGTATTTTCACTGTGTGGTAGAAGTACTTTTATTTAACTAAAGGATCTGAATACTTCTTCCACCACTGTATGTATTATTAATCAGTATGATCATTCGTATGGTATGACCGCTTGATGAAATAACGATCACACTGATGGTGATCTTTGGCTTTCAGCAACTCGTCTTTCACCTGATACACGCTCATGTGGCTCAGGTGTTGACCCGGTTAATTAGCGTCTTGTTGAACACAGTCCTTGGTGTCCCAAACATGGTCTGAATGGTTTCTAGTTTTTAGTTTCTGCAGTTTTGGCATCCTGTACACAAAAAAAAAAGTACTGGAAGCAGTTTTGTGTTTTCAGGAGGAGGAGAATCTAATCCTGCAACCCAGTAATTTCCATCAGTGCAGGAATCTGACAGACTAGAAACAATGTAAAACAAACATCCACACATTTGTGTTGATGATACTGGTGCAGAGAGACAACAGTTTAGCTCTTGATCATTAGAAAAGGACAGTACAGGATGCACAATGGACTGTGCATATCATAATATAGAGTGTACATACAGTATATACACTGCATTCAAGAGTTATACATACCAAATTCTCCACTCACAGCAGCCCCAGTAAACCAGAAAGTGTTGCATGTTGAGGTTTGACTGACGGGCTTACCTCTCAGTTTTTTACTTGAATCGAAAGTCATTTGTTATTCCTATTTCTCGCTGCCACAACACACAGTGTACAGCTCAGCTAAACTCAACAAATTCACACCCACGCTGTCTCAGGTTTGTCAAAACGTATTCAGGAAATCACTTAGTGAAGTAGAAACTAGACGAGGTAGAGTGACGGAAAGTTAGTGCATCAAAAAGGTAGATTACAAACAAAATGACTCCTCGACAGCACTGGACATACACACTGTAAAGTCTTTATTCTTTGTTAAAGAGAAGCGGGTTCATGTGCATTTGTCCCTCTACAAACTAAATATTACATTCTGCGCTGTGTTTCATTGATGTATTTTAATCTTTGAACAACATGCAACAGATGTTTGTTTTTTTTTGCTCCTCAGTACTGATGGAAGAGCCAATCAGAGGAGACCACAGGCGGAGAGCATGCGTGTGACCGTGAGCCCAGATGTGTTCAGGACGCTGAGACAAGCAGGTATGTCTGTCTGCCTGTCTGTCTGTCATACTTTAAGCACCTGTATCTCTGTTGTGTCTGTGAAGAGTTATCTAATGCTGGAGCTTAACCTTTCTAGGTTAAAGAATCACAAGAATATACTGTAGATAAGCAGCATTTAACCTGAAGATTAATGGCCGCTGCTTCAGACAGATCTGTGGAGCAATCTGATGAACAAGAGAAATGTAGAGGTTTGTCCGTGAAGCTTCGTGTATCCGTGAAGTAAATCACAAGCCGAGATTTTTTTATAGATGTCATGCTGATTTTTGAGTTGCAGATGATTAAAGGGGAGCTCTGCTGATTTTACACATCGACGTCTGTTTACAGGTGTTTGGGAGTACTACTGCATATGTGCAAAAAAGTTGTATAGCGCTTTTGGTGGCTCCAGAGGGAGCTGTGTGAAATCTGATAAATGTCCTCGAGTGATGTCACTTGAGTCAGCGGTGATTGGGTCAGAAGAAGTTTGAAAATGGAAAAAAACTCTGGAAGTGTGGAATTAGAGAGAAGTGATCTTACCAGACCTCTGTAGCTCGCTCCTCATCTCTGCTGGAGGCTAGCTGCTCAAGGCTACATTAGCCGCTACTAGCATAACAGAGCTGAATCTCTAACCAAACTGTCAGAGCTCAAGTTGCATTGTGGGTAATGTAGGTGCCAGGTTTTGACGAGGAAGAAGAAAGCATGGAATAAAAAGACAGATATCTCTGATTCTACTCTTCTTCACCTTGTCACATAATTATTGTTGTCATTGTCTATTTAATCATAAGTGTTATAGAGCATTAAAATCTTTATTTTTTCATTTCAAAATCTGAAATCTAAAAGATTTGACTTGGTGGGAAACAGTGTATCTTTGGTGGTTGCCTCACAGCGTAACAGTAAACGAACATAAAATCATATCATTTCGGATTTTTGATGAACCAAATGAATTTTTTCTTCATAATTTCCTTTCAGAAATCCAGAATTTATGACCAAAACGCTGCACCAGCCCGACTTTAAACAGTCACACTCGCCCCAACTGGAAAATTTAATTAAGGAAACATCTAGACTTTAAACAAAACCACCTTCAATGTTGCTCTTAATTCTCCCCAAACTACCTACAACAAGCCTGTTCATGAGTAAGAGCGTCAGCCCCAGTATCTCATCATGTTCAACATGTCGGTTTCAGGTCACATTTTAAGCCCTGCAACAATTCTCCAGCGACATTCAGCCTGTTTTTATTCTCTAAACGTAGCCTGAGTGCTCTCCTCTCCCAGTCTCAGATGTCTGAGATGACTAACTGGTCATTTAGGAAAAACACCCATTAAGAAAACATCACTTCTTCTTCTTCTTCTTCACTTCCTCCTCTCCTCCTTCCTGCTCTCTCCATTTTAATAATTCCATTTTTCGGGTGATTAGCAATTGTCTCGCTATCAAATCGCTCTGTCATTTGGTAATCCGGACTTTAGGCTATAGGAGGGAATTTGCATCAGCTTTTTAAATATCAGTATAAGGCACGCCGGGGTTTTAATGTCAGTCATAACCTTATTAACGCAGAGCTCAGAGCGAGAGAGATCGCCATGAGTGACAACGCTTTACATTTGTTAAAACGCAAAAAAAAGGCGACATGTCCGACCCACTGAGCGAGCATGTAACCTGTTCAGGCATTCAGCCGTGCGTGTGTGTGTGTGATTATGCATGTCTAATGTTTGGTTGTTGTTTTAAAGTGTCACGACCGGTTTACAGGGACGTCTTAACATCCTCCAACATCTTCTGTCGTTTCATTTTGTTCTGCAGGGAGCAGTGAAGGTGACAGAGACAACGGGGATGTAAGTTGATTGACTAGAGTCACATTATTGATTACTAGCCACTGTGTGTATATAGTAATGTTATGTAATATTGTAGTGGTGTACTTATGACACTACACTACAGTACGGTGGTTCCCAATCCTAATGCAGTTTACTGTCCTCAACCTCATATTCCCTAAAAAATGAATGATGCTGAAGGCTTCAAGACTTTACAGTTAACTGATATATGTATTTTCTTTTAAAGATATGAAATCATTATAACCCTAAAGCTAATATTTTGTCTTTCCTGTGTTGTTCAGTGCAGCTTTCAGGTGTGAATACAGGATAAAAAGCATATGTGGTGCAGTGTAGCACAGTTCATATTCATAATAGGAAGCCTCTAAAAGCTCCATGTGCTGTTAACCAGCTGCCTTTATATTTACACGCTGTTCAGGTTTATAAAACGTAACTTTTCTGTTTGTTCTCTCTCAGGACGATGACGACCCCGGGATGCTTCATGTGGTCCATTTAGGAATGGTTTAAAAAAAATAACAAACTAAGATACGATAAGAGCACTTTATTAATCCCAGCAACAACAACATCTCACCAATAATGGGCTCTCTTTGTCTATATTTTTATATGCAAAGTAGTCACTTTACTGTAATATTACCTGGACTCAAATGCTTATCATTGTACAGAACAGTAGATGACTATATACATGACTGATAAAAGTGGAATTACACATGTGTATTATACATAAATATAATAGTTTTGTATTACCGGTTTTGTCAGTAAGTTGTAAATTTCAAACTAAAAGCCTTTATTTTGTAACCCTGTCATAGTATATCTGTGAAATTTCAGCCAAATTAAAAACACTGAGCTGCTCCATGGATGTGAATTCAGGTTATTTTCTCTCTAAACTAAATGAACCATAAAATAAAACAGTTATACTGAGTCCTGCCTTTAAAAACACGACAGAAAATGTTTTAAACCTTGCCATTAATCAGCCTGAAAAAATAAAGACTTCTATTATACTTCCATCACCACTGATATTGAATGTCCCAGGCTTCCTGTGTGTGTGTGCTGTATAGATATGTGTGTGTGTGTGTGTGTGTGTGTTGGCCGAGATTACGGGCCACAGTTTTATTCATGAATAGGAGCCAACCAGCGTCTTTAAAGCATCGCGCGGAGCCCCTTTCCTGAACAGCAGCCATAGCCGTGTCAGAGCTGTCGACGCGCTGCGCTCACCGACTAATCTGACAGCGCCGTGCGAGCCCTAATCCCTCACTGTATCGTAATCTATTTACTTTGCATTCTAAGAGGATTTCCACCAAAAAATATACAAGAAGCGATGTTGGAAATGGACAGAAGATCAGCGAGGATGCTTTTCTGCTCCTTTTTAAAAAAATGTTTTTGTTTTGTTAGCTTTAAAAAAAAATCATTGTATGTTTTTTGGGGAGTCAATCCCCTGCAAAAGGGATGGGTGAAAGGAATTACATCTCTGACTGATACTAATACTTCTCTTATGTAAACATCAAAATGTTATATTTCCCTTCTGATGATACAGTCACAATGCAGAGGCTGCTGGAGATAAGTGGCATCTGTCGATGCCTTTAGTGCATCTCTTGACACGTTTATAATTTACAAACCAAGGCTGCATTATCTCCTGATTGTTTGACTTGACAGCTTGAATAAAAGCTGCAAAATTGCTTAACAGGCGAGCAGGAGTTCCTCCCATCTCTCTGATGGCCTACACAGTAGCCTTTTTGACATGCAAACAGTCAAATCTCCTCTTTCATAATACAGAAAACAAAGTACGAGACCAAATACTCTCCTCAGTTACCCTTTAAGCAATTATGTCAGCTTTGTAAAATCATAAATAGTTATGCTTCATTTAAAATGTGGCCAGCAGCTTTATTGTAAAACACAGCCTGACGCTCAAATCTTTGCCATCCGAGATGACTCGCAGAGATAGGCTTATTAGTGGTATTAACATACTGCGCGGCATGCTGGAGCTGTGAAACGGCCTTGTTAACATTTGGAAAGGAATCAAGCCTCCGGCACTTGCTATTATCCAGGTTATCTGTTTTGTTTTTTTTCTCTTCTCTCCTCTGTGCAACAGCTGTGCAGTGTTTCTGAGGAGGCCTTATCAAATCTAATGAAGGCTCTGATTGGACTGGTACTGCTTCCCCGCAGGGGGAAGTTGTATGTTTTATAGGTTTGTTTCGCTGATCTCCACAAGCAAGATCCCCCCAAATGTTATAGACAAATATGTCAGGACCATTGAAGACATCAAAGAGGCTAAATTACTTACAACTGAGGCTAATTGGAAGGATCTTATTCCCAGGAAAAATTACAGAATAGTGTTAAGTTTCTCTTAGTTTTCGGTTCTCAAGTCAGTGAATGAGACGTACTTTGCATAAGGATCATACTACAATTTTTTTTATCAAGAAAAGTACTTAATTACGGTGCAATGTATCTATATTGATTATCTGTTTTTTCTCCCTGAAAAAAGCCTCAAAGACCAAAAAGCATTATAATTTAATACTCTGTGATTAAAACCGCCTCCAATTGAGGTCAGAGAGAAACATAAGGACTCTGCTGAGACTAAAGTTAAGATAAATGTTTTATTTGTGGTCAAATATCCTCGGACTCCTTTTTAACAGCTAAAGAAAACACGTAACATTGTTTTATCAGACTGATGCTTCCTGACTGACTAATTTTATGAGGATTTTAATTGGTGTTGACAATACTTTTTACCCCAAAACATCTGTGAGGATATTTGTGATTGGATTTTTACAACAGTTTGTTTTCTTTGTCTCTAAATGACTTTTCAGCCAACAAAAGATATATATATTTGCTCGTGCGTAGCCCATATAACTTAAAAAACATGACATATTTCCTTATTTGGAGATGCAACAATGCCTTACGGTCCTTTCCGTGTTTTCTCACCTTCATCAGATGTGTCAGCCCAGTTAAGGTAAGGGTCACCACTTCAGTACTTTTCTGCATATAAGGTTTTATTTGGGTCATAAGAAAAGCAAAAACATATCTAAAGGGGGGGGAAATGGTTAATTTTACATTTATTTGAACTGTTTTTACGCAGCAGTTTGGTCTGTGGGACCCCAAACAAACATAATACATAATGATTTATCTTCTGTATAGCTACCAAAATGTAAAATAATATTTGCAAATTAACTTACTATTTTCAAAAGAGATGAGATATTTCCATTATCTTCATCTGTGATTTTTGTTTTAAAGGTCAAAGGTCATGAGTAAGGTTTAGATTTATGAGTAAGGTTTAGTTTTTGTACCAATAACCACACTGCATATTCTCCTAACATGTTGCAAATGAGTCAACTTCTCAGAAGCAAAACTACGTCTGCATTGGACGTAGTTTATCTGAGTTGCTGCCCTCTGGCTCCGTATGTAGAGAGAAATTTGTCAGTGAAGAACAAACTAAATGAAGGAGGAAATGTGGCCAACACTTCAGACGGCAATCTGTTGACACACAGAGACGACATCCTCGGTGGGAAACACTAAAGCCTACAGGCCAACAAGCCTCCATTAAGCTTTCCCATGTCTGCAGGGCTTAAGGGAAAAGACAAGTTGTGACTTGGGACGAGGGTCTGCTGCATCCTTTCCAGATGAGATAATACAAGCCCTCTTCAAATACCTTTCTACTCCATCCCTCCTTTCCCTGACGCTACTGATTTACACGGAAACAGGGAAGTGAGGACGTCTTCAGGAAGATGGGGAAAAAAGCATCTAAAGTCAGATATGAGGGCAGTTGTTCGGTCCAGAAAATCCCTGAGCTGCTTTCACCGGTCCAGTCTTGTCAGATTTTCCATCAGCTACTTCAAAGAAAGAAGGAAGGACGTGTTTAACCGCTCCACTGACCTCAGAACAGCTCACGTCCTTTAATTTACTGTTAAAGAACATGAAGTATGGGAATTTGGCCCACTGATCATTTTGTTTCTCATGAGAGGATTGACGCCAAAACCATCTGTGTGTCTCAGGTAGAGGACTCTTAATGTGCATTACAGTTGATTAGCATAACACAAAATATGGAGATTAACATTTTAGTATTCTTTTTGTATTATTTTTAGCCATGTTAGCGGCACGTCTCCAGGGATGTTGGTCCACCACTTTGGTCCAGACTGAAACATCTCAACAACTATTGGATGGATCGCCATTAAAGTTTGTACACACATTCATGATCCCCAGAGGATGAACCCTAATGATGGTGGTGATCTCCTGACTTTTCCTCTGGCGCCACCATGAGGTTCACATTTGTGGTTTTGGGTGAAATGTCTCGACAACTATTGGATGGATTTCCGTGAAGTTTGGTTCAGACATTGATTTCATTTCATCAGCCTCAGCTGTACTTTCTGTTTAGTGCTAATTAGCAAATGTTAGCATGCTAACAGGCTAAGCATTTTAATGTTGTCATTAGGGCTTCAACTAACGATTATTTTCTCAATTAATTAATTGGCCTATATAACGTTATGTTAAAGGCTAGGTGACGTCATCAAATGTCTTGTTTTGTCCGACGAAAAGTCCAAAACCCAAAAATATTCAATTTACTATGATGTTAAAACAAGGAAAAGTAGCACATGTTCACAGTTGAAAAGCTTAAACAAGAGAATGTTGAGATCTTTTACTTAAAAAATAACTTAACGTATATTTTCTGCCACTGAAAGTGCTTTGTGTGTTTTATATCTATTTTACCAAGCCTGTCTTATTGCCTCAGTTTTAGGAAAATGCTAATCAGCTGCAATCACAGCCATACGGTATCCAAGTCCTGTCAAACACAGTGACCAGATCTGTCTATTTGACCTGTAGAGGTGATCGAACCGCCCAACACACCTCAGGCCAGGTGACCGAAGAGCCAAAATCCCCCAAAAGTCAGTGTGTCTCCTTTTATTTCCCCTCACAGCTGGAATCAAGCAGAAGAAAATGAAAGAAAGAAGCTCGACCCAACAGAGAGACGGTGTGATGTCCTGACGGTGTCCTCTGCTCAACTTAAATCTACAGTATGTAAACCCACGAGGAATTTCATGAATGCTCTCAGCGCCTTGTGTCAGAGGGGTGACTAAGCTGCTTTCACTCCACCAGCTCTGCTGTGTTGGCCGTCTGGACTCAACTGTGAAATCCCCTCACAGGAACCAACGGTACTCTCACCTTCTTTGAGTTTGGATGACGGATTCAAGAGGTTGTTGGTGGCTTTATTGGGTTTCTTCTAAAGACAAACCTGTACTGTATATTTCACACCAGGAAGCACTTCAGAATTACAACGTAGACATTAAAATCTACTGCAGCTACCAGTTTTATGTGTCCAGACTTGATATTAAACAAGATGCAAGAAGAAAAAGGAGGGGGAAAAAAAGAAAGGCCTTTTCTGACAAAGCAGAGAAACCGGAGACGGCGGCCTGGACTCCACCCATGTCTGTGTACAGTTGACCCTAGATTAACCTCCCAGGTAAATATAATCCTCCTCTGTATCACCTCTCGCTCCTCATACCGGCCTATGAACACACCGGGATGCCAAGGTCTGGCGACAGTCGACAGCCAATGAAAGACAAGTGTGAGTGTTTTTTTTTTCCTTGTCCTGCATGGGAATGGAAGACAAGAAAAGAGTCCCAGCATGCAGGCTGCTATCAGTGCATCTCCTGGTCCTTCGAATCTCTTTCTCTCACACACACACACATTGAATTATCGAGGCCTGTAAGGTCTCACAACCCTAAAAAAATACAGTCCGGCTTCTGTCTCGCGCTGTCTTTATCTCTCTTGTCTGCCTCTGTTGTCTCTCTTTCCCAGATACAAATCACAACCACTCATGCAAAAACGGTCCAGCTCGGTTCCAGTTCACTTCCTGGACAAGTGTGAACAAAATGTCAACAGTTTCCAGTCCACCCACATTCAGACACCTTCACTGGAGCAGGCGAGAGGCCAAAAGGTCGACGGATGACAACAGGCGACGTGGTGCAATCGATCGTCCTATTGAACAGCGTATGAAAGCGCCAGACCCTCAGCTCAGGTTAAAGCACACACACACACACACACACGAGCGTTTACGTGATGAACTGGTCCAATAACGTGCTTTTTTTTAAATTAAGCATCAGATATCACTCAGTCGTGACAGACTTTTCCTTGTATGGAAAACATGGAAATCCTGTTTTTCCACCCTGGAAATAATGAAATGCTATGATAAAAAGAAATGATTACATGTAGTTTTTGGTAAGAAAATGGTCAAACTGGGAGATTTTCAAGATTGGTTATCAGTCGCTTTTCTTTAAAAAATATAGTGTCCTCAAAAACCTTGTGCTGCTTGAACCCTTTGTTAACCTTAAAGCACTTCAAGAATTTGGACTTTTAGATTACATCATCAACTTAATCGCTCATGAACCTTTTCTAAGGTAAAAGTGGATTTTTGGTCCCTTTCTCATGAAGAAGCCAAACGTCTCACTGCAGTTCAGACGAGGCCAAACACTTTGGTGTCAACATATTCACTTTTCTACTTTTGTTCTCAACAAAACCTGAAGAATATAAAGTTATTTTTCCTCAAACCCTCCTTCTAAACTTCCTTTAAATGTATGGACTAATTTGGATTTGTGCTTTTTGCACATGATGCGTTGTATTTGTTACCTCCATCCTTATTTTTATAATCATTTCTTGACAGAGGGTTGATAATTATTTCTATACCGTATGTTTATGAGGGTTAATCTGTCAGGATTAGTTTACCTTTTAAGATACCAGTTGATTCGAGGTGTGTTTTAATACATTCAATACATTTTAGAGCAACTTGGTGGTGTTAAAAGAAGAACCTAAAAGTAAATTAAGCTGATGTGTGTGTTTGATTTGGGTAAATGAAATTCCACATTAATCTATCAAAAGAGTTTTAATTAAAAACTATTGTCTGTACATCAGTGATATCTAAATATCGGGATAAATCACAACAAAAATCAACAAAATACATTAAGTATTATGTGGAGAAAATACATTTTAATAGGTTAGATATTATTTGTTGTAACATGAATTTCAGTTTGTTTTTTGCTTAATTTAAATATTTCTGTATGTTTCACATCTCCATCATTACATCATACAAACATTTCAGCATTTTTATGGCACCTCAGTGGGACTTTTAGGGAAATATTCTCTTTATTTTTCACGCTACCAAAATAAAACTACCAGCCTGTAAGAAAAGTAAATTAGAGCGAGGCTCTAAAACAGAGAAGTACATTGAATATTGTGATGCATTTTTTTAGAGCATGTTTGAAAATATTTTAATACTGACTAATAAGATGTTTGCTCTTTAAACAACCGCAGGGAACAATTCGTGATCTTTTCCTCGCTTTTAAACAAGAAGTGACGTCGTTTCAGCTGTGGCTTAATTCTGCAGCTGTAAACAAACACGCGTTTATGTAAAAATCCGCTGATCATAAATGTTTTATTTTGTCCTGTTGTTTTATACAATAACACGTTTATAATTTAGTTTCTTCCTGCATGCTGGGAAACAAAACCTCAGCGTTAATCAGGTAAATGTCTCACACCAGAGCTCACTAACAGTGTGCAGGATGAGTATTTTAACTTCTCTTAACCCCAGATTTCCCTCCGTTTTATTCTTTTATCTATTATGTAAAGTTCCCTTGTGTTTCCTACATTTATTTACATTTAGCAGCTGTTAAATTAGCCATCTTGTGTCCTGATGTGTCTCCTGCATGTGCGACATGTTGGCTGCAGCTTCGAGTCCTCAGAGGAAAACGTTAAATAGCGGCTCTTTCCTCTTTTTGTCAGAAACGCTTTTACGCGAGCTCTTTGCATTTCTGCGGGTGTTTGAAGGTGAGCAGCTGTCTCGTGTGAGAGACCTGTGGGTCTGGTCTCTCTCAGACTCCTTAAACAATCCCACAAGATTGGTCTCAAATGTTTGTTTGATGCAAATCCGAACAAATCCGCCGCTGTTCGTGGACACTCGCTGCGCTGTTTGCGCGTCTTGGCGCAAACATGTTTTAATGTCCCGGTCTGCAGATATTTATTCAGCTGCTGCGAGCTTCATTTACATAAAGAGAGAGAGGGACAACACACGGCCGGCTGCAGCTGAAACATGCTCTGCACAGGCAGGGAGAGACCTACAATATGTATCGATCAGGCTGATAGGAAGGATTATCGATGGGTTTCTAGGACAGTGGTTCCCAGTATTTTAGGTTTGTGACCCTTTTAAAAAAGCAGCAAAGCTAGTTGTGAGTCTTTAGTGGCCTGTAGAGTTAAAACTACCCAGTATCACTAGAAAAAGAGCAAAAGCAGACAAAATTAACTGTATTTTGTTTTTGCTTCCGCTTTCAGAGCTTATTGATCCTCTTGTGATGCCTCAGTGCAGCAGCTCCTATAATCTCTTTGGCTTGTGACCCTTTTAAACCCAAAAGTTTACATGTTTCTATGACGAGCTGTTGGCTTTTAAAAGCCCAGTGTGATTTTTACCTTCAAGATTATTAATGCGAGTGTTTTTACAGGCCTGAAGATGTAAAACCACCTAATATTTAACGAGTCAAAGAAACAAGAAATGATATTGGTTGAAAATTATACTATGGCAACCAAAGCTTTTTTTAAAATAATTACTTGTTTTAGTCATATTTTAAGCAAAAATGCCAAATATTTACTGCTTTTCTTTTGTCTAATAGGCGAGAACACTGAATATGAAAAAATATGAAGAGGCCACATTGGGCACATTTTATACACAAAACAATGAATCTAGTCTAACGTTGTTATGATATGGCGCTATATAAATAAAACTGAATTTAATAGAAAATAATGAGCAGATTAACTTTTAATTAAAATAATCGTTAGTTGCAGCCGTCATTGGCGAATATATAATGACTGGGCAGCAAGAAAGAGTCCGATTCTGTTAGTTTCTGCTTAATTTCTCATACGAAATTATTTGGAAAAACCTCGTGTTTGTCTTAATTAAAACGACAGCAAAGTGTGCACAACCTGCTTCTTTTGGGGGGTGTTAACTTCTTTGCACAAGCACGGTTTTCTTATTGGGGCAATTTATTTGCATGGAACCTGTTTTGCTTTTAGTGCCTCCTCTGCTCTCCGCGCGGCCTTCACTGCTAAAAACACGCTCGTCCAAAACAACCTTGCCAGAGAACTGACGCGATATATATAATTTAACTCCCCCCCTCCTCTCTCTTCTTTTATAATGCGTTTATGCTCGCAGGCATAACACACACACACACACACACACACACACACACACACACACACGTACATCTGACCCCCTAACCTGGCCCCACCTACGTAATTACCGCATCAGAGACAGTGAAATTCCTGCAGGTTATTTTGGAGAAACCAACTCAGGGCGCAGGAGTAATTATCACGCCATTACAGCGCTGCATTCAATTACGCCTCGATCAGATGTCTCCAGGCTCAATATTTAGGGCTTTTTAACGGCGCAGTTTAAAAAGACACTTGGTCTCCCTAAAGCGAGGGGAGATGTTAGTGTTTCAATTTAAAGACGGAGACAGAGAGGATTAAAACTGGCTGCGCTCTAAAATGGAAATGCGGGCCTACACGCGTTCACGCGGCTTGTATTAATTATGGGACTAATTTACATTTACCCAGTTATAATTAGGAAAAAAACCAAACAAAATCAACAAGCTTTTGAATAAAAGTATGACTAATTCAAATGAGAGAAAACAGGAATGTTGAGTTTGTAATTTGCTGGTGTACATGCATCCAAAAACAAAAACAACTCGACTCCCTGCGAATCAAACTGAAGACAGAATCCACTGTGGAAAATAAATATGACTTAACGGATCTTTATTGAATGAACATGTATGTAAGGGCGGTCGCCTTAAAGATACATTCAACATCTTACTGTCATTTTGGAGCTCTAAATCCACATTTCCTCTCCAAAAATAAAAAAATGCTCTGACTCCAATATCAAGCCAAGTGCTGCGGTTCAAACATGTCCAATATCACGACAATGCCCAAGAGAGGAGGTCTGCTTTGAAAATGTAGAGGCTAGAAGAATAATAATAATTATATCCGGAAAACAAACCAGAATAGTTCTGCATCTATATTTTAGATTTTTAGAGTCCCCCCACCTCCCCCCCCCTCCCCCAAGACATTTCAAATTGCCAAAACTTTTTTTTTTTCTGAGTAAAACAACGTATATAAAAGCTGAACTTTATGGCCAATTTGTTCTCTTTGGAATATTTGGAAAGATTTACATACAGGTTTTTTTTATTTTTTTCTCCCAAAGTGGTAATAAACAATTTCAAATAATAATAATAATAAAAAAAAAACACCAACTAAACATGGTCACTGTAACTGACCCAAATACATATTTACATATTTCAGCTCCTCAATGTAGCTGACTAAAAATCTCTGTCATCCTAAAATAACAAATTTTCAGAAATAAAAACTATACAAGGATTTGATTGGGCCAGAGGTAAGAAGGGGCACTGCAGGCAGTTCCTGTCGGTGCACCAGAGGGGAAAATATTCCTCCCATCCAGAGAGCTGGTGGTCAAAGGAGTTTGGTTGAAATGACTTTTTTTTGTTGTTGTTGTTTTGAAAAACAGTTTGGTTTTCTTAAGGTCATCCAAGAAAGGGCCGTCTTAAAAACCCACTCTTCGTCATCAGGAAACTGATGTTTTCTCTTCACAGGACTTGAGGGGACTGTTTCTCTTTTTTAATTTTTAAAAAGACGTGGAGGACGAGAGGGAGGAAAAAGTCTGATTGGTGAGCATTCCTGCTGCTATCTTGTTATCTTACGGTTCATAAACTCTTTTTGTCTTTAAAAAACAAGCAATATGCTAATCTTGGAAAATAAAAATAAGACGAAGAGGGAGCAGAGGAGCAGGGAGGGAAGGGGGGAAAAAAAGCCTGATCACAAGACTTGGAACCTCCAGGAGGCCTGGTCTTTGTAGTCCAAGCAGTCTGTGGTGTTAAAGTTGAGCTTCCACGAGGAGGCTGCAGTCTGCTCTTTGTAATCCAGGCAGTCGGAGGAGTTGAAGGCCAGGCTGGAGCCGCCGTAGGCCTGGTGGTGGTGGTGATGGTGGTGGTGGCCTGACGACTGGCTGATGTGGTGGTGCGGGTGGCCTGACATGGAGGAGGCCGTCATGGGGCTGAGCTGGTGGTGGGGATGGTGGGAGTGCATGGGGGCCAGGTAGGAGCCGCAGTCCACGCCGCTGAAGTAAGAACTGGACGGGGTGGGGTAGCCCTGGCCATAGCCTGGCGTCTGGTTGTAGGACATGGGGTAGGATGTGGCGGCAGCGGCGGAGCCTGACATTGAACGCTGCATACAGGAGGCGTTAGAAGGGGGTCCGGGCTCAGGGAGCGGGGCCACGGCAGGAGCAGGAGCATTTCCGGGGGAGATAGCAGGGCTCCAGATGGAGGAGACGGTGCTGATGGAGGTAGAGGTGCTGCTGAGCGCCGCCGGGCCTGGGTGATTGGTGGAGGAGGATGAAGACGAGGACGAACCAGTGCTGGAGACGGCAGGAGGCGTGAACTGACCACTGCTCTCGGAGCCGGTGCTCTCCCGGGCCGGTGAGGACTTCTTCTTGGGCGGCCTGGGTTTGGCACTGCTGCCGCTCTGCTGCTGCTGGCGACACTTGGCCCTCCGGTTCTTGAACCACACCTACAACCAAGAACACCAGCCAGGAGTTAGAAACCATACACACAAACAACCTCAGCATTTCATACAAAAAAAAAAAAAAGATACTCCCAGGCCACGCTGGGAGTACATTATGGAGGAAAATTGGGGGTTATTAGCCATCAAGGTTCATTTCCACCCCGGCCCCTTGGCTTGGACCAGCCAGGGGTCTAATTTCATACCTGGTAGACGGCTCTAAGATAACAGGCTATTGGGTTTCACCACACAGTAGGGTAACTCTAGAGCACCGAGAGGGTAGGATCATGTAGAGCATTTTGTTTCACACACACATTCTGAGAATAACTCAAAAGTGTGTGAGAGAGAGGCCTGCCTTGGTTTTCCCCTAATGCCTTTCAAGAGTAGTATTTGTTCAACATCGCAGTACATTAGCGAGTTGTTTGTGGAGTATTTGCTGGCCTCTTCATTATAGATCCCATATTTCAGATCAAATTACACAGTCTTCAGTTAGGTTGCATCAAATAATAATGAAATAGTCAACTGAAAAACAAGATTTTCTAATCTGAAATGTAGTTTTGTTTACATCAACATGTACAAACTTTTGTCTGTTGGATCCCTACAAGAAATAAAGTGGTGAACCAGTGAAGTGAGCTAAACCAGCAAACAGGTGGGAAAGAGGAGATTTTATACGCAACCATCCACATTCATCTGGCCCTCCTCACCGGTTTAACGGTAGTAGGCTAACACATTAATTAAACACATATTAACAAACCAGTCTGTAAAATATTAATTCCAGTCATAATCTCACGATTATCGATCAAAATCCATCCATACATGTTCATTATCATCCTCTTTGAAAACGGCTTAAATCACCTAGCTACAAGGTCTAAAATGACCCCCCTTTCTACTACCATTATTTTCCTCATATATGTTAAATTATATGATCTTCCTGTTAGAGTACATGAGAAAGTGGGTTTTTAAAGTAATATAAATACTACAACAATACTAAACCTAAATCTGATTTATCGATGATATTGGACATCCAAGACAAGTCATTTATAGCCAGCTAAGTTAGCTAGCTAACCGTTAACCGTTTAAAAAACACAAATGACAACATCAACGCCAACGGTCAATTTCGATTAAATAAACGAACATTTTTATAAATGTCTGCTCTCAAAGAGTGACAAGCAAAGAAATAACTCTTAACTAGCACACTTTTTAAATAAATAAATACTTTTGAGTAAGGAGTGCAACACAAGCTCTTAGCAACAACAAAAACAAATGTTAGCTTAATGTGAGTTTAGGGATTTCAGTTGAAATCCTGGTCTGACCGTTTGTTAAGACATTTACAGGCCTTTAAGTAGCTGATATTAAGTATTAAAATGGTGAGCCAAAACTGAGCAGGGAAATAATGCCTTTTGAAAGTAGGCTATCTGGTATAAATATAGGCTATGACCTGTTTAACGTTATTAGCTACTAGCATAATTTATATTCACAAGTTCATATCTAACAGTTAACCGTTGGCCCAGGCAGGTTTGTGTTTTGGGACGTTTCCACAGTTTTACTCAACACACTGAGGTGCAGAGTTAAATGCTTCATTTTTCACCTGGACTCTGGACTCGGGCAGGTTGATTTTCAGTGCGACCTCCTCCCGCATGAAGATATCCGGGTACCGGGTTTTGGCAAACAGAGACTCCAGGACGTCGAGCTGAGAGCGGGTGAAGGTTGTCCGCTCCCGCCGCTGCTTCCTGGGAGTCGCTGCAGAAAGAAAACACCGGAGGACTGTTTATAAAACTGTGTAGTAGCCTACCACATGCATATTTTAAGACTTATAATAATGCTTATAATACATCCATGTGGTTTTGTCATTATTTAAGTGAAAAAGTTGTAATTCTTTATTTATTTTTGCTCTGTGTGTTTCATTACTTTCATTGTTTAAAAACACTGAACTATTGCACTGACTTCATTCACAAGCATGGAGAAATAAAGACAATTTATCTTATTTTACATTGATACATAGCACCCGCATTTAATGCTTCCTTTTAACAATTGGACTGAAAACGTACTGCAGTTTAAATCACTTTATGCCATCTGTCATGTGTAGCCTAGGCTACCATTTAATCCTACTTTATAATGCCAAGTCATTGTACACATTATACATCACAGGCCCTACATACAAAACGCAACTTTTTTATTTTGACATGGCAGCCCTCATTTTGCTTGTTTTTAAACTTTTTAAAACTCTTACTTTTTCCCTGACGGCCCAAAACACACTTATTAAGCTATTTTATTCTTTATTATCAGCAAAAAAAAAACAAAAAACCCCCCCAAACATCTTAATTGACTTGTAAATTTGTGGGTAATTTTCTTCATAATGTTTTTTTTTTCCGTTTTTATCACTGTTTACAGAACTGGGTGCAGCTGGCTTTTCCCTGGTGCATTCATCTTTAAAAAGGTGTGCGTGTGTGTGTGTCTGTGTGCGCTCCTACCTGGGTAGCCCACTGAAGGGTGCAGCAGGTCCATGGCAGCGCCGCTGAGCCCCAGGCCGTTGACGCCGTAGGGGGGCTGTTTGAGGTAGGACATCATGCTACAGGCGGTCACTGCTCCACCCAGCTCAGGCCAGTGGTTCGGTTTCCCCCGATGCTGCAGCTTGACGGGACAGGGGACCGATCCAAGTTACTGCGCGCACACACAAAGAAAATATTAGAAACATTTAAGAAACAAAGAAAATCAAAGCGAGTTAATTACAAATGATATGTGAGTTTCGGAAAGGGAGACGGCTATCACCTGAAACAGGCCTTCACCGAGGCTGGGGATATTTAGAAAATACTATTTGTTTTACAAGAAACTCTTGAATGTGTTAATTTTATAACAAAACTATTTAACGAATGGAAATCTCGCTTCCCAATTTCTACAAATATATTCAAACTGGGACATGACGCAGGAAGAAACACTAAGAAATAAAAAAGCATCATTACTTAAAGTTCCTATATAGATCATATTGTAAATATTTACTGGCAGCAGGATATAAACCCGCGAATTAGTGGACGATAAAAGTCCTAATTTAATTCACATTAAATCCCTTCGGTAGCCTAATATTGGATTTTTGGTGAGGGGATAACCGGGGTCAAACGGCTCCAACTCGCGACCCCAGCGGAGGAAAAACCCGCAAACTGACAGCTTTTCATTTACAAACCTGATTTTATTTCAAACCGACAGCCTCATCTCAATAAGTTTAACTAATGTGGTGAAACTGATGCAGGCTATTTGTAAGCATGTTGCGTTTCCAATAAATCACTGCTTTTCTGAACATGTTTGAGTGTTTATTTGTCTGAGCACACACACACACACACACACACTTGATGCTGATCTACACATTTATTTTATTGACCAGTACACCACCTCTTACCTGCAGAATATTTATAGTATTTTCTTTAACAACGTTAATTTCTCCATGATATAAACTGCTACACCATGTTGCAAAACAACTATTTTTACATCAGAAAAAAAACTTGTTTTCCTCAAACAGTAATTAATAATTCAATCAAAACAATATATTGACCTCTGTTATGTAATGCAACATTAGAAACATCTGAAGATTCACTGTGACCTCGTAAAATTATATATATATATTTTTTTTTTTCCCCCCCTCAAACTTTGGTCACTTTTTACAGTCAAAAAGCAAAATGCTGAAAGAAGCGTTTAACTGAGAAATCTAATTTAATTTATTTTTTTTCCAGTTGAAAAACGCAGGAATTTTATTGTTCCGTCACTTGTTCTCCTGCAATTGTTTTGAATTTATTTCATGGCAAAAAAATAAGTCAAAACTCGTAGCCTCCTGAGTAAAACGTGTGTGTGTGTGTGTATGTGTGTGTGTATGTGTGTGAGAGAGAGAAAGCCTGCACACACACACACACGCGTAAAAAGATGGATTATGGATGTGGTTTGATAATCTATAAAAATCACAGCTGTGGTTGTCTGAAGTCTTTCTGTAACTCGGTCAATCTGCTTGTTTCGGGTCGTCAGACTTTCTGTGTGTTTTGACCACAGCGAGACTCCTGTGGATCCCCGGCTGAAATTAACTGAATCCACCACAGAAGAAAAATCCACTAAACAAACCATTTTTTTCTAGAACACAACTTATATTATTCTTTATGGGAATGAAATGAGCCAATTTTACTCCTTTCTGGAGATAAATTCTCTTTTATTTTTCAAAAGAACGATCATTTTAGCACCGGGATTCTTCTTTATTTTAACGCTCAGAGGGAAAAGAACCGAACTTCATTGAAAAAAAGTGAAATTATTTCTTCACTTCTTGATTTTCACCAGATTAAAAGGCGAATGTTAAAAAGTATATTTCTGTAAAGCACAACTATAATTTGCATCCATTTCCGTGTGTTTAACAGGTTATGAGGCTGTTAAATTATACACTTTGATTCTCTCAGTAAACACGATTACATTCAGGGGAGAAAATTAACACACACCTCCTCAACCGGCTGCCTCTAAAACTTAAAAGCAGAAAATAAAACAAGTTTATCTTAATCCACTAATTAAACAACCAGCAACTACTTCACTTTACATTAAACTAACCTGCATTTACATTCAGAATAAAATAATATATAATAATCCTGATGGAGGTTTGAAAGCGTAAATTCTGTTTTTTCCTTTTTGTAAACTGATGATAAAGTTTCATTCTTACTCCTCAGTGAAGAATTATCTAAACCACAAAATAAATAATAATAATAATACAACCCTGGAGTTTAAAGCGTGTGAATTAAATTAGTGTCTCTGAAGGGGGAGATTATTTTAACAATGAGCTCCTAACTGACCAAACCAAACCTGAACTAACCAAACGCGTATTCCAGCGGCTTTTTAAAAACCGCATTTCCAGCCCTGCCAGGTCGGAGTGAAAAGGCGAGATCTCGGTGCAAATGAACTCAATTAGAATTTAGATTAGACCTCCGGGGAGAGCGAGCGTTTCAGAAGGGCTCTTATCAGCAAAATAAATTAACAAAAACCAAAACACGCCTCTCCAATTATCTGCTAAGTGGTTCAAACGTTTTAATGGCCAATTGCTCTCAAAAGGAATGAAGGAATAGAAATATGAAAATTATCTACTCTGGAGAAAGTTACTCAATTTATCCAGTTCAAGTCGGAGTCCTCCACGGTGCCGATTAATTGATATCTCCGCAAAAAAGAAAAAAAATCCCACAAACCTTCAGCGGTGCAAATTGAAATCATGCACAGCACCGCATGTAAGAATTTAACGTTTTTAAAATGTTTGAATAAGTGACTTTTCTGTCGCTCCAGCTGCTCGTGTTAAAGGTGCAGTTTTGTTGTTGCGGTAAAAAAAAATGCGCACAAACTTGAAAAGAATCGACGTTAAAGTGAGAGACAGAAAACAGAAGCAACGTTACCTTGTGTTTTTCTCCGTCCCTTCTCCCGAGCTCCCGGGCCACAAGAGAGGCGAGCAGCAGTAAAATTATCCAGCAGTAGGAAGTCTGCAGGGCACAACAGCAGCAGACTTGTTCAAAAACAAACAACAGTGTGCAAACCGAGCGGCATCACGGAGAAACACGCAGTTATCACGGGCGTCACCGCGTCCTCGGTGCGGTTCCGGGTGTTTTTACAGCCAAATAAATCAAACTCATTTGCTTTCAGGGGCTTGTCGTTGTCTGTCAGAGTGTTAAGGTGATTTCTAATGGAGACGGATGGAGATTGATCACCTTCTCTCCGCCCTGCGCCTCTATGAGCGGAGGACACCTGCGGATCCGCCTCCTGCAGCCAATCGGCGCGCGTCTGCCGGCTGACGGACGGCGAGCGCGGCCTATAGGCGCGCAGAGGCAGCCGCGGAGAGCCTACTCCCACTTGACCTCCCTCCCCTCCTCTCGGTCCTGGTCCCGAGACCGGACGAACCAAAGAGAGGTTTTAAAAAAGATGTAAATGTTTCTCAGGCCCGCAGGAGGAAGTGCTACAGAGAGTGCCAGGCTCTGCTGTGCGCCAAAGTGCGTAAAAGAAGAAGAAGAAGCTGAATTTAGAAGATATGTCACATCTTAAAGGAAGCAGGTCACAAGAAGAAGAGCTACTGGAAGCATCTTTGGAGCGACCAACAAGAGAACTAGTCTTAAAATAAAATAAAAACCTAAATTTGCGGACTTCTCCTCCATCTAAAACTTACTTTCTTGCTTCCTTGAATTGCACGAGGCCTAAAAGTGTCGCCTTATTTCCTCAAAAACATCAAATCAGCTGTTAAATGAAATAAAATAAAATAAAAAAAAAGGATTCAGGATGTTTCCAGAGAAATAAAGTGAAATAAAATGGTTCTTTTGAGGTTTAATATGTTTCAAAGGGTGTTTACTTTGACAGGAAGCTTCATTTGAGTTTATCAACACCACAAAACACATTTGGTGAAAAGGCCGGGAAGCCTCGCCGGCTTTTTTATTAATACTCTTATTATTGCTCTTAATTCCTCCGTTATTATATTTGTCGTCTATGTCGCCAACAAAAAAAGCAAACGTGAGAAATGAAAAAAAAAGGAGGAAAGAAGTTAAATTCATCCATTTTGATTTTATTGTGGCCCCCCCCCCTCACTCTCTCCACACACACACCAGTCTCATGAATATTAATGAGGTCTAATCCCCATTTAGAATTACATTTGAGGATGGTTGACGTAAAGTTTAATAGGGATAGACCTCAAACTCACTGCGGAGGAAAACGAAGAATCCACAGAAGAAGAAAAAGCAGCAGCAGAAGCTGCGGTCACTGAATCAAATGCTGCACTTTACATGTCGATGTTTTAATGTGTTTTAACCCATTAACAACCCATCACACACAAAACACACTGCATTTTCTTTTTTGGCCCGTGTGTCAGTGAGGGTCGTGGAGATGCAGCACGGCTCGGCTCGGCACGGCTATCCTTTGTGGATCTCTGCAAAAACACCAACCTCTTTAAATGAGGCCTGAGCTGAAAGCGAGCCAGAAAGAGAAGCTGCAGGGATGGGAATTACATTTTTACGTGTGTGTGAGGAGGGGGAGTCTCAAAGTGGAGGCCGGTGGGACTTAAAAGTCCTCCACGAGAGCACTTTGACAGAGAAACTTAGACATCAATAGTCGGCGGACTAAAAAAAGGTGGAACAAAGTCATGTTGGAGGCCTGTAGTGATGCTGTTTATTACAGGCAGGAACACATTGGAGGATAGGGGCACCTGAACGCACCACAATATACAGGAATGATGTCTATCCACGTTTTTACGCACAGAGGCCAAAATCAAAAGCAGAAATCATATATTCATTAACTATATGAATGAAGTGAGTTGGTGAACAGAGAGTGACGCTTATCTGGCCGTTTTATTTTGGGTTAACTGATTTCTGTTTGTGTTGCCGCCTGGCTGCTGACTGGAGGTCAAACACTTTTACGCTCCTTTTTTTTAATTTTTTTTTTTATTTCCGCCACATCTGAAGTCCCAAGCAGTCAGAGGGCTCGTGGAGGGTCTGACCGAAATACCATCACCCCTCCTCTCCTCTGCACACACACACACACACACACAGGCTCCGTTAAATTATGCAAAAAGGCCATTCAACAAATATGGCCCTCACAACACAAAAGAGTCGGGTTATTCTGACATTTCCCCTACATTTCTTGTTTTTTTCCCTCCTCTCTCGATGTGAGTAAGACCCCGAGATAAACCCCTGAACAAGTATCAAGTTATCAAGTTGCACCAACCTTTTGTAATAAGAGTATTTTGTCTAATCCCAAATTGCAGCTGAAATTTCTTAATGCTGAGCTGGTAAAGCCTGGGATTAGGCGGCGAGGAGAGGAGGGGGAAAAGTTTTGTCCCTTCAGCCGGCAGGATTGGAAGCGGGGATCTGCGGGGATGTTGTCGGTGCTTATTAAAACGATGATGCATAAAACACAGTGCTGTAGGAGCCCCGGCGCTGCACGCAGAGACCCGGGCTCCCTCAGGTGCAGGTTTTTGGACGGCGGCGGGAAAAGGAAGTATTGCAGAGGCCCAGCGGCGCTCAGCACCTGTGAGGTGAGGCCAGGAGACATCAAAGCTCAGGAGATAATCCATTCAGCTGAAGGATCCTCAGCTGCACAGCAGCGCCGAGGCACCGCCGCCTTTTACGCTGCAGCGCGTCGCTCTTATTCACAGAAAAATAGGAAACTGACTCCAAACAGGAACATTAAAGAAACCCGGGTGATGCTGCAGAGGTAAGACGGGACTGTTTGTCATTTTATTCTTTCTTTATTCTAAAAAACATGCAGACAAAATGTTAAAATATGAGATTTATCACCTGGAATGATTTCTTTTATTAGGCCTGGAGGTCATTTTCACTAAACCCGGACTGATTTAAGAAGAAGGGAATAACTTTAGTGAATCTGAACCTGTTATCAGGAGGAAGAAACGTCTAAACTTTTAGTCAAATTCAGGAGTAAAAGTGAAGTTGTGCGCGCGAACATTTCTGTCAGGATAAAACCAACCAGCTTTTAAAACAATGCAGAAAATGTGCGGACAATTTATATAACACGTTTAAACCCATGCAGAAGTGACAGGTGAATAATGTTAAAGATTGACTACACACACACACACACACTCTCTTGCAGCCCTCTGACTGCACCGAGAGAAACGTCCTTCACCGTTTCAGCTCTTTGCTTTATTCTGCAGATTACAGACACCCGTGATAAACGCGGTAATAACACAAACTAAAACAACGCGCCTCGGGGGGGACGTAAAGTGCGTAATGTGCACGTACAGTCTGTCCCAAGCAGAGAAGAAACGAATCGGCAAATTAATTTGAAAGTATTAGAAAGGCCGGGGAGGAGGTCCGCTGTCACAACCTATTTCCCAGCTTTAATCGGGGACGGGAGGCAGCCTGCGGGGCTGGTGCGGAGGGTTAAACCACAGACACTCTGTTCATCCTCATTTTTATCGCAGGGACATTTTTGCATTGTTTATTTAAGTTTGACACCAGTCTGCGTTCAGAAAACTTCAAGTTAAAGTTAAAAAAGGGCAATTTAAGGTGGTCATTTGTTTTCTCTCTAAATTTTAAAATTAATATTGATAGTTTCTCAGATCTTCCAGTTTTTATTTCCCTCTCCATCCCTGGCTGCGGGTGACCGAGCCTCTCCAGCTCTGGCCCCAGTCTCCAGCGCGCACAGAAGCGGCCCAGAGAGAGAGGGGGGGGTGGGGGGAGAGAGAAAAAAACATCTGCTCGGTACAAAGTGATTTCTCTAATCTTCCTCAAAGGAACCTGCTCAGCACCGACCTCAAACAAAACAAAACAAAAAAAACCCAGAAAGCCAATTTTAATTTATAAACACGCACAAGTCGCAGGGGAATTGAACAGAGCGTCGCTAAACGCAACGCTCGCTGGTGAACGCAGTGATAGGGGCCACAAGTGCGCAGCGCTGCAGCCAAAGGCGTGCATGCATTTCAATAACTTTCTGTTTTTGTGCAAAGAAAGGAAAAAAAAAAAATCAGGAACATGCTCTGGATCACGTGAGGTTGGAGGTAAAATGGACAAATTGTTGGAGAAGTTTTTAGAGCGTGCGAAGTGTGCATGCAATTATAAGAATACGGAATATATAAAAAAACAGACTTTAAGGCCACCGATTCCATTCAAATGCATCATTAGAATATTAAAACAATTAGAAAACCGCGTTTAAGTGCTTGTTAAAATATCTGCGTTATTTTGCAGAGGGTTAAAAACACGCCACACGCTCCCCTTTGTGGAGTATGAAATCATAAAGGACTTTATTATTGAAGACTTGGGTTATGACACTGGAATAAATAAACAGATAAATGTTCAACACGTAAAAAGGACGACAACTGCACCAGATGTGGAGCTCTAAAGTGATGCACGTGGAAGCATATTTCTCTTCTTCAGAATACAATAAATAGAAACCAAAAGTTGAGTTGAGCAAAATGCACACGATGGTCACTTACAAGCAGCTTGAACGGACAAACGGCAATAAATAATATATATATTTTTTTGTTTTTGACTGCATGAAAAAAAAAAAGGATTTTGGAAGCTATTGGTCAGAGCAGTGATGAAAATATACAACATGAGATTTTTATTTTTTTCCTTAAACAGGATCTTTTTTCTTTTGGTAAACTGCTTTCAAGCCAAGACAATTAAAAAACAAACAATAGGAAAGTTAAGCTTTATGAACGGTAACGCCCCCCTTTAAGATATTTTACAAGTTAAAAACTTTAAAGTGAAATAATTAAAAGATACACAGTCAAGTAATGAAGTAGCTTGAAAAGACTGATATTATAGACTTTTTTTTTCTCCTTTTAAAAGTCAAACATCATCATTTTGTCAATATGATGCAAAAAAAAAAGAAAAAGAAAAATAACCCCCCTCCCATTAAACCCAGCTGTGCTGTACCTCAAACTGACTGGTCTCCACATCCAGACAGAGAAGGCTGCATCATTACATGCAAATATCACACCGTCTGACAGGGTCTCCTCTTGTCTCATAAAGACTTACATTACATACATGTACCGTTCCTGGTAAAGCAAAGGAGAATTCAAATAAAAAATATTGTATATAAGTGGGAGTCAGTATAAAGTTGGTGCAAAGGCCTCTTAATCCAGCCGAGTCTCTGCGGTTAATTTGACCAAAACAACAACCGCATCAGGATTCAAATAACCGATAGAAATGTCTAGGAAAGCCACTATCAAATAATTATAATAATAATAATATTATTAATAATGATACATTTCTTTTATCGGCTACATTTGTTGGTTGTGTTTTTTTTCTGAAATGACAATCATTGAAGCACACACTTCTCCTCTTTCTTGGCCATTTTTCCTTTGTTCTGCTCCAGCGTCCTCTCCAGGTGCTCGTCCTCCTCCTCGGCCCTGCGGAGGGCAAAGGTCAAAAGGTCAGATGTGTCGGAGGGGTGGGGGGGCGGAGGTACACACACACAGGTAACACACAGTCGGTGCTGCCCGTGGAGTGGCCTAGTGCCAGGGGCCGGGCTCCGACCTTTCACCCGCCTGGCACCCTGTTGGCGGATCGAGCCGCCAATCTGGATGGGATCCCGCCCATGCAGGTGAGCTGCTGCTGCTGTGTGCAGGACGACGGCAGGCTGGCTGGAACGCAACAAGCCCTACGATGTGTTTTCACTACGTTTACGGTTTCTGGGGGACCTTCTGGAAATCTAAAGATACGCAGCAGACGCCCGCGCACAAACTCACCAAAGCGGGTTGGATATCCCCAAACTGACTCCAACAGAACTCTGTTTTTATTTTATATTTACGTTCTAGACTGTGGACTTGCTCTGTGTCTGTGTGTGATGGAGGATTGTGGGTAACTTACTGTTTCTCCTGGGCGTCCAGGTCCCTGACCAGCGCGTCCCGTTTGTTGACCAGTATGACCAGCTCATCCAGCAGCAGCTGCTCTCGTCTCTTCTGGGCCTCCGTCTTCTGCCAGTCTGCAACGACACCAGAGGAACAGACTGCTTCAGGCCAGGAGACACCGAGGACAACCTGTTTCTATCCTAAAAACCTCCAGACACTTTGTCCCACAGATGGAAAGTTTTATTTCCTTTGTGCTGTCAGGAACTTGTGACTGCATGACACAACAGACTGGGGAACTACCTCACAGTGCTCTTCAGTTACCTCGGATCCTCCTGGAAAAGAAACATTCCTCCTGAGCACTTCTAATGAAACCGTTACTGCTTTTCAAACACTTTGGACTCGGCTTCACTTGTTCTTAGCTCTTCATCAGGAGTCACGTTAAAGGACTACAGAGCTTCAACCTGACAGACAGGTTGTCTCACCTTCTTATTAACCTGCTGGACTGTGAAGAGATGGACACCAGACCAGTTCCATGTTTGGACGAGTGTGCAGATATGAAGTGTGTGTGTGCACAGTGACGATGCGTTGACCCGAGCAAACACACTTGAGGGATATTGTCATGTTAATCTGCAGCCTTATGATGCACAGAGATATGTGGAGGAGCCCATTCTCACAGCAAAATGCTGCTCGTATGAAGTCCTCAATCTTAATTTCAAAAACACAGATTGTGTTGTACGTTTAAAAATCATTTGTGGGACTCATAACTTAAAGGTAACTCCTTCAGCACCGGCAATCATTTTATAGGAAATGGTGTAAATCTCATTTTGAAAAGTAGAACTCTGCATGAATTCAAAGTTTCTTCTTGATGGTTGATATGAACATTTCATCACTAATTAAGAGTGACAGCCCTGTTGTACGCAGAATTTCTATTAATTTGTATTTTTGCCAAATAAGTATGAAACTATTAAAGTTTTGGGTGAAATTCTGTTTATGTTTCTGCTTATTTAACATTAAAAAACGTCTGGTCGAGTCTTCATGGTCTAAAATCTAAATAAATACCAACATGTAAAAGTCACCTCACAGCTAAACAAACAAACAAACAAACAAACAGGTGAGCCCCTGACTCTCCTCTCTCAGTTCTCCAGGGTCTTTGCAGGAAGGGGCCCCACAGGGCCCCACAGGGTCCAGGTGGGACCCCGATCCAAATCCCCTCAGCCTCTCCCTGGAGGGGAGGGGGGATGCCCACAGGAGAGCACTCACTCCCCCTGGGGCTCAAATATCCGCCTGGCGCCCTTGGCTCCTCATTCACCCAACACCGGGGCAGCACTCCTCCCTCCCTCACCCCCAAACCCTGAACAGGGCTTAAAGAAGGATTTCATTACAACTATTTGTTCCTATTGGTACAATTTAAACAATTCAGCATCTACTTATCATGTAAAAACAGGACCACTTGTGCTGTACATAAATTGGATTTAACTTTGTTACTAAAAAGAGCTCCAGAGCAACAAAATGCAGTTTAGCATCATCTTCAATCCAGCTGATCTCCGAAACACGTTTAGGTACAGAAGCATCTCAGTCTCTCTGTTCTGTCCGACAGCTAAAGGAAGGCAGGAAACCTCCAGCTCCTCCTCAGCTCAGTGTGAGAACGTGTCGCCCTCAAAAACCCCCTCCATCGTTTCATATTAAAAAAATAAAATCCGCTCCATCCCAGAGAGAAACACAGCTGAGACGAGCGCAACTTCTGTGGCGCGTAGGCAACTTCACCCCTCTATCAATATTTAACCGCCTATTGATTCGGGAATAAAAGGAATGTCAATCCCAAAATAAGTGTGGCTTTATTAAAAATAAATACCCCCCCCTCGTCATTGAGTCAAATTGCGGCAGTCAGGCTGTGTGTGTGTGTGTGTGTCACGCTGGGCCCAGTGTGTTTGTCCTGAAAGGTCTGCGCTCTCTTCATTGGCCCCGCTCGTCCCTTTGAAGTCGACCACAGAGCGAAATGAACACAGTCCCAATATTTGGCTCTCTACGTTCTCCTCTTCCTTTCTCTCTCCCGACCTCCTTCGTTCTTTTTTTGTTTTTTCTCTTTCTCTCGGGGAAACAAATTTACTCTCCTCTGGCTTTGTGGGAGAGTCGACGAACACTTCGTAATGGCCAAATATGTTCAAACCTGTATCTGAAGAGTGTTGTTGCTTCCTTTTCAGTTCAGGACACTGAGAGATCAAGACAAATTGTGTCAAGTGTAGAAAAGAAGAAAAGCAGATGATGAGTCATCATGTGAGTCATCATCATTAGATAATTGTGAGACAGGAATGTGTGTATCCATATCCGCCATAACTCCCACAATCCTCTCTCGACAAGGCCGGCCCACAAGAGGAGGGTTCAGGAGGAAGGAGGAGAAAAAAAAAAAAAGAAGCTTCCAACAAAAACACAGAGAGGTATGCAAAAAAAAAAAAATCAAAAAAAAAATCTTTCGCCTTGATCCTTCTGCTTCAGAGCACATCTCAGCCAAAAAGCCAAAGTCCTGGTCGACCTGGGGAGGGGTGGTGGTGGTGGTTGTTGGTGGTGGGGGTTACGGGGGGTAAGCACACTGCTGTCAATCACATGTCGCAGAGTCCCGCCCCCCTCATTAGGAAGGTAAACAATAAGGAGAGCCGATGAGAGACGTGACCAGGCAACACCAGAGCAGGGCAGGCTGGGTAACCAGACACCCAGGAACAAACAAAACACCCTGCAGCCACTCAGCAAACCCCCCCACAACTCCACGTAAACCCCGCCTCCCCCATCAGAGAGAGAGAGCGAGACAGAGAGAGGTTAAAGACTTGAAGGAGTGTGTACAACTCGCACGGTGGGTGCGTGTTCAGATAACCCTCGCCGTGCACACCAACGGTAACCATGTGAGTCTGCACAAGGCACACAAGAATGCGCTGGTTCAAATCCCCATGAACCCCTCCCCGCCCCGCTCTCTCCGACGCTCAATTTATTCAAGAGAGCAAACTGGTCCAAAGCCCTGTTCCCTCAAAGCGAGAAGAGGCCGTCCTGCATGCATCTATCTATGTATCTGTCTCTCTCTTATTTTCTGTCTCACATGCGATACGATGACGCGATGTCAAAAGGATTTGACTCACAGCTTCATATGTGGAGAGACGACGTGCTCAAGAGTCTGCAGACATTTATGGCAACAAAACACGATATATAAACTTATTCCCCTTCATTTCTTTGGGTTTTTTCCCCTCGTCCTCTCTGCTCTGCTCTCTCTACCTCTTGTTCTCGTATAAAAAGGCCCCCAAAAGCTGGTTTTGGCCGAGATCCAAGTGGAGTCAAGAGACAAAAAAAAAGAAAAAAGTGTCACCAGAGGAGAAGAAAGTTCGACAGGTCGGAGGAAAATGGCTGATAAATACAAACTATCTCCACAGCAACCAGGAGATTGATACTCGGTCACGTCGCGTGGAAATGTTGAAAACTGAAACAAAAGTTTGGTGATTTAATTATTGATTAAAGGCAAAAGTGTTCAAAACCTGGAAGAACTAATTTAACCCAGTACTGACTGAATTATTATTTATTAAGACTGACTATGTTTCAACAGCTCATATTTAAAGGATAAGTCTGGTGATATTCTATATTTTCCTTATTGCCAACAAATCTTGTGAAAAGACCAAAACCAACAATTAATTGATCCGACTAACAGGTTTTGTCTGCGTAGTCAAAGCCTCATATATCTTTCAAACACATCAGTGAGCCGCACTGTTGAACTGGGTGTTCCTCAATTACCATAAACACACACACTGTAGCTTATTTTGAGTCACCGTCCTGCTGCTGTAAATACTCACTAGAGCGCCAAATGTGTATTAATCCGCCACTGAAAATAGTCCCCAGCAAATGCACTATTTACTCCTGTTTGACCGTTTGCTACGAACTCCAGTGACCAGCTGTTTTAGGAAATTACCAACCATTTTCAAAATATGAAACTATATATCTGTGACCTGATTTTAAAGACTTGCATCTTCAGTAGGGATCAGTGAGCTTGGGCCTGAGAGAAGGCATCGTTCGTCTTGGTGTTTTGTTGACAATAAGAAAAACATTGAATATCGCTCTTAAAAACGGACACAAGTTACTTTATGAGACATCGAGTGAGCAGGAAAACCCACTTTTAACTTTTTACAACACAGGCAGATCAGACAACAGTCAACGATCCGGAAACTGAAGCATGAATCTAAACAAAACGCGCAAAATTGTTGTTACAATAACCAGCATCATGTTAGCTACACCAAACGAGGTGCTTGTTCCAACATCCTGGAAAACACAAAGTCACATCTTCTGGGGAGAATATGTCCATTTAAAGTAAAGACACACTTTATCTTTAGTTTTTGTGTAATCTGAGTGAAAAAAAGCCTAAAACAAGCAGGACAAACAACCTCCCTGCAAACAAATAATTTTCCTAAATTCCCCCAAAACTCAAGTCCGACAACTCGTGGAACGAAGCTACTTGTTATCGGCGGTTCCAGTCAACTAGCAACCCTGAAAGAGTTGGCAACATCATCAAAAGTCGCCCATGTGATAGGATTCCACAGTGCACCTAATCAATCAGGGTCTGTAGCGCGCCGCCCCGATGTGTTACAAAGCCCAAATAGATTTACAAATGGGAAGTGTGTGTGTGTTAGTGTGTGTTTGTGTGTGTGTCGGGGGTGTGGAGAGGGATAAGCTCCTGCATAGGATTACATATTGATTTTAAACATATAAAAAAGCTTATCATATCAAACCGTAACAGGAAAAACTCTGGGACCCGGCTATGCATAAATCCCTTTTAGATGGCGAGAGGGCGTCCACTTTAAAACACGCACACACAAACACACAGGCCTTCGAAGGGAGCCAAGACACAGTTTTGTGTGTGTGCATACATAGGTGTGAATCGGTAAGCAGATAAAGAGGGCATAGTGGATCAATTTTGTGGCGGGGAGATGAGAGTGTGGCATACAGATGGCATTTTCCCGCCTGGCATCACACCAAGAAGGTACAAGGAGGTGGTTATCACTGAGCATGCTCATAAACAACAACATCGACGCCAGGCCTGACAGCCTCCTCCTGTCCCCCCCAACTGTTTCATTCTGCAACAGCTGCACATTTAATCAAACTCAAAACTTTTTTTAAGCATCGTGATGTTGGAGAAACGTCGGCTAAACACTTTATCATGATTTGAGGTTTACACAATTATTAAATGCAGATACGTCTTTTCTCTTTTCCTTTTGTCCTGACTGTGATGCTCAGAGGCTTTCATGACCTAGAACAGGAAATAAGGCCAGATAGAGTCGCGACCTCTCTGGTGTTAATGTGATATGTTGCCCATTAATGTATTTATAATATTTTTTGTTCTCTATTAGTGGGATTGCACCCATTTCTGTGACTGTACTCTTATTTTTTTAATCTTTCTGTCAATGCATGTCTATACACAGCAAAATAACTTAGTTCCCAGAATTATAAAGAGTATTATAGTCATTTATTAAACATGATAGAGCAGCAAATTAAGATTATAACTGCAGCTGCAAACATGCAGGCTCACACATCCTCTTATATTTTTCTCTAAAGTTCCTTTCCCTATCTGTGACTTCTATGTGTTTGAAATTTGTACTTTATCACACACTTGCTAAGATCTCCTACAAAAAAAATCTAAGAAAAGTTTTGAAGAATTTGTTCTTTAGCAGAATATCAGCTTCAGAGTTGATTTCAGAGGGAATCCTGACTCCTCTTCCCACCTCAAAGCACTCTTTCTTCCTCCCTCTCATGTGTCTGAGTGTCATGCAGCTCAAGTCAGCAACACAATCGTAGAATAAAACATCATGAGTCACCCGTTTTTCTCTCTCGCTGTTCTGGTCTGCAGCGTCAACAGGCACTCATCAAAATCTAAAATAGTTACATTATTATACCGACTTCAGGTTTATTTATTTATTTTATCTTATTGTTTAAAACGATCCATGTCTGATGCAACTGGACAGCCAATATTTTAATAAGCTTTTATGCTAATAGGCATAGACAGGAAGTGGTAGCATTTGTTAGCCAGTTTGCGGTAGCACACACTGACCTGGACAGACCGTGAGTGTGAACGTGATGAAGACTGAGGTCCAATACGTAACTATGTGGGTCGACTGAGAGGAAGCGATAAAGGGAGAGTAGTGTGTGTGCGTGTCAGGGCAGGTGTATCTTAGTGTGTTTTTTCCTCTCTGCTCGGACTCACTGTGCATCTCTCTCTCTCTCTCTGTCATCGACTGGCCAACCAAATCAGCAATTACTCGCACGCCCGACCATCGCTCAATGGACCTGCCCAAGCACCAAATAAGAGCTGGGGAGATGGCCACCGAACACACACACACACCAATATACACACACAGAAAAAGACAGGCACACAGGTGGACACACAAACACACCTGTGAGATGTAAACACACAGATGCAGACAAACACAGACTCTCTCACACACACGCACACACACCAACACACACATTCGCAGCTCTCTTCCCAGCAGCTCAGAACTATCTGTGGCTGCTACAGAAAGGTAGAGCCTGTGAATGTTAAGTGCCTCCCTTAGGGAGGAAAATAAGGCCGGCTGATAAGTTAGTCAGCTGCAAATCCAACAAGTCCACATGAAGGCAGAGAGGAGCGCGGTGACACGACACACACCACCTCTCCACACACACTATCTGTGCTCTCTTACTTACACACACACACACACACACAAACAGGCGAGCAGGCAGACACATGACACACATTCGATATATAAAGAAATATGCACTCAAGACACACACACACGGGACGATACCAACACACACGAGAAGAAGACAAAAGCAGACTTGCACACACACTTCAGCTCAGCACAATGAACCAACAAACTAACAAAAACCAACACACACACACAAAGTGACAGCAAACTCACTGATACAAACACACATACGGCATATGAACCAGAAAAACTGAAACCCTCCCATTTGACTGGAGCTGCGGACACGCTGCCGCTCGATAAATATAAATATAATGGCCGGGCGAAGACAGAGGAAATCAGCCCGGACGCAGGCAGCGTGGCGCCGTCTGCAGCTCCTGCTTGGCCACGCATGTCTACTCCCCCCCCCAGCCCCCTCCTGCCTGGCCCACCTCCTTTCTTGCTAATTACAATTGATTTATTATGGACCAGGTAGCTTATCAGGTGCCCGGTGAAATTACAATGGGTGTCCGAAGGCTGTGAGGAGAAAGGAGGGGTGGGGGTGGGGAAGGAGGGTGGTGGTGGTCAATGTCGAATAGCAAAATCAATTAGCATTGATTGGCAAAAGGTTCATTTTGCCAAAGAGGACGCAGTCGAAGGGGATTAAACTTCCCTGGCCCCCTGACAACTTTGATACGACACAATGGCTGCTTTTCTGGCTGCGGTATAGTTAACAAGCTTTCAATAATATAACCGCATTTTTTATTTATTTTTTTTACCTCGCAAACTGTCTCTCAATGCGGCTGTGGCTAGATTTCAAATCAGGCATAGGCTGGCCGGGGTCTAGCTAGGAAACAGATAGCATTGATCAAGTATCAGGGAGTGAAATCCCTCGCAAGCTCGCATCTTAATCCTCATCAAGAAGCCAAAGCAGAATTCAAATCACCCTGCTTTAGGCTCTCGATGAAGGCCGGTCAACAGCTGGACGAAACGCAGGAAAGACTCATGAAAACAATACAGGAGGAGAAACATGAATCACTTCACTAGAACTCAAACAACCGTGACAGTAGCGTTACCTTCTCTTTATCACCAGGAAAATAAACTTCACCTGTTGCTGTTTGTCCTCTCTAGCAGCCATTTTGTCAGCTAAAAAAATACATTATCAGATGGTCTACTCACTGGGAGAGCAAAATCCAACTCCAACTATGTTACGAAAAGTGACTCCTTGACAGATTGTTGGTTATTTTGCTTCACATTTGCAATCAGAAGAATAATCCAGTAGATTATTCTAAATCAGCAGCGATTCTTGATTAATTCAAGTGGAACTATTTGGTTGTTAAAATCCATCTAAAATCCAAAGTTTGAAATTTACACAATTTACAAGTAATATTTTGTACCTGCAGACACTATATTACATCTTAAGACCTCCTGAGTGTGCAGGTGTGTGTGTGTGTGTGTGTGTGTGTGTGTGTCTTACCCTCGATGGCCAGCATGGCTCTCAGCTCTCTGTTCAGCAGTTCGAAGCGTCTCTCCAGATCGTGCTCTTTCTCCCTGTGGCAAGTTAGAAAGAGAGAAAACACACACACACACACACACCAAAGTTCATCAATATGTTAATGACTAAATCATTAAGCACTTAAAGAAACCAGCAATAAACATCGATTCAGCTACTCGCCTGAACCTTCTCCGGCTTCGCATTAATCTACTGCACATAACTGATACACATACTACGTACTCACACAGCCCAGGGTGTGTGTGTGTGTGTGTGTGTGTGTGTGTGTGTGTGAGGAAAGAAAAGGAAACATATACAGAGAGAAGAAAGGTAGTGAAAATGCCTGAAAAACAGAATGACATGAAGGATAAAGGAGAAGGAAAAAGACAAAGAAATAAATATGAATCTATGGACATGCCATGTGTGTGTGAGGTCTGCATGTGTGTATGTATGAGTATATGTGGTGTGTGTGTGTGTGTGTATGCAGCACAAATTGAATTCTTTCCTCTTTCAGCCATATTAAAAAATGAGCTTATTCGGTCCCTAATAGAATTTGTCCTTCACAGGCGCCTTTTCTCTCTTTGCCCCCACAAAGAGAGAACAGAAAGGGCTAATAATCAGCCCTTCTGTCAATTGGCCACTTTAAAAACCTCCCCTTTCCCACGATATAATGTGATTATGAATACTTCAATCTCCCCTCCACTTGCACACTCTGAAATCCCAACAGCCGCAAATGAGGAAAAAAAGGCAGCATGTACGTGTGTGTGTGTGTCCACCTGACCACATACAAAGAGACTAGCGACAGAGTGATGATCGCCACATTTCTATTGATTCCATACCCCCGTCCACATGTAAATCAATGAGCGGATAGACAGAGGGGGTGAATGGAGTGGAAAGCACACTCCCACCCCCCGTGTAGCTTGAACAAGTTTGATCTAATGCTTGAATAGAGGTGTGATGTTTCCAGGTTTTTAGTGCTTCTCAGTGCAGGTGCTAACCTGGCTCACTCTACCAGCAGGCAACGGTTTATAGTAGTTAGCCATTAAAATAAAACGGCAAAAACCCTGTAAAAATAATTAAAGGAGTTCTTGTAAACAGGGTATTGTGTGGGTGTAGAGATAATTTGCATAAAATGAATGAATGACCTTGTCACTGGCTGAACAGAAAGATGAGTCAAACAGTTATTCTCTAAGATACATACAGCAGAGAGAGCTGGTTCTGTCTTCTGATGAGTGCATTCTTCTTATTGACCAACATGAACCACTCCTGCATCATGGCCTCCTCCTCCTCCTTGTTGTTGCCTGGAAAATGCAAACACACACAAACACACAGAGAAACAAGCAGAGTTACACACATGATAGTACACCACTTCAATAATATCACAAGCTGTTAATATTTATTCCTCAGTTGTTTCCTTGCACCCTTTTAAAGCCATAAAGACAGGTGTTACACAGAGTATAACAACATCAGTTACAGTAGAGTGAGCCTGATAGATAAAAGGTTATTTTCTACCAGCGTCTGTGTCTGTAAATAACAAAATTAGAGCGTACAGTGTATACAGGCATACATACATGAAAGAGATGATGCAGATAAACGACTCAGTTAAGTCTTTTCGCCACTGCAGAGTCAGTATGTCCACCTGATATTTATGTGTGTGTGTGTGTGTGTGTAAATACACTGCTCGCTCATGTTCCTTGTGTAAACATTCACATACTTCACACCATGTCTTCACAACGTCAATACGGCTTCAACCGGGGCGGGATTAACTCAGCGATTACTGTCGAGCGCCTTTACAGAGTGGAGCCTCGCACTGTAGGGCAATACATACCCCACCAATCACTCAGCAGGCCTTAAAAAAAAACAAAAAAAACATGTCTCTGGTACTCTCTGATGCTTAGTGTATAATACCTGCTCAACACACGAAGAGCTAGCAAGGCTCAGATGCTAATGTAAGCTTCGCCCACGCCTGGGGCTAAAGCTCTGTGTTGTAACTTACTTACAGGGTACAATGGAGACGCGCACAACTGATACGAACAAAGCACACTGAATGGAAACCTTCAAACGTTAGCCACATAGCAGCAACAAGAACCATCATTAGTAATGTGGGTAAACAGCAGTAAAATAGGCCTTTATTTTCAATTATGATGTATTGACAAACACAAAAATGCTGCTTTGGTATCATTAAGACAAAATATTCAATTACATATATGAATTTACATCAAATGTATGTAGTTAAAGTGGCAGGATTGGGCCTTTAAATGTATTGACATGTTTCATTATTGCCCAAAGACCAATATTCTCCTACAACTAATTACATAATTTAAACCTGACATATGTGATTGTACGTAATTGGTGGTGGAGTCTTTCCAGATTAATACAAAATTGGAGTAAAGATGTCGTGTTTTGGGTTCAGTACGGTGTGTTAAAGCTGATATGTATAAAATGTTTTTGTTTTGGTATTTCTTTTTTTATGACTGGGCTTTTCTCTGTAAATAAACTCTGCTGTGGTCATTTCACTCAGCACTGTTTATGTCTAGAATTGGGATATAAGCTTTGCGGCACTGGAGGCCATTTAAACAGCAACAGCAGCATTAATCTGACACTTAGTACGTCTGTGAAGAGAAGAAATGGATGAAAACAGAGGACGCGAGATGAAAGATCGTCTTAGGGCTTATGTTATTATCTCTCGCTGCTTTTTTCTCCCTTTCTCAAGAGGGAGGTTTAATAGCTGGGAAGCTACGACAGGCATCATAACAGAATTAACACTAAGAAGATGTTTCATACCACTTATTTATTAATTGGGGGCCCTCTGAATAATAAGAGCTGCATTGGTGCGCTGTACAGTGGAAGAAAAACATGTGTGCTAAATTTTGATGTTTTATATTTTTCATTCTTGTCTTTATAGAAGGCATTCCTGAGAGAAAATGCTTCTTTTTGATGGTTTCAAACATCAGTGATGTAGTGCTTTAAGCTCATTATACTCGTGCTTTTATTGTAAGACTTCCTGGATAAGAGTGTCAGCCAAAAACCTTCAATACAATATGAACTTAAAAACAATAGGTTTGTTGCTTTATGGGTATGATCACAATCTGTGCATAAATGACTGCTCAGGATAGAAGAAAACCAAGAGAAATGTGTCGTCTTCAGTCAAACACACTCACCTCCGCTCATTGCAGAGGAGAGGGAGTATTGGGCCGCTGCGTCATTGACGACAAAAGGCAGGCGCGTGGATGTGTGCGCGGACACTGGTGAGTGTGTGGACATTTGTGATACTCTGAGCCAGCAGATGTATGTAATTTCATTTAGGAGGGTGGAGTGGGGAGGGGGGGAGCGAGAGAGAGGGGAGAAAAAAACGAACGAATGAAAGAAAGCTTCAGGATTTAGCGAAATCGGGGGCTCGTGGATTACTGTAGTCAACTTTGAAACGGACGACACTCGGAGGGGGGATAAAGCCGGCGCTGACAGGTCATTGTGCTGCCTCGAAGTCAAATAAAACAAGCAAATAATAATGGCAAATATTAAGCTCCTGTGACATTGTGGCGAGGCGGGCTGGAAGACGAGGAGGGATTATAAAGCTATATCCCCCACCGTTACCCAGCCAGCAGCCACTAGCCAACCACCAGCCGCATATTATGAAAGGAGGGAGGGCAGGCGAAGGGAGGGGGAGAAAGGAAAGGAGGAGAGGAAAGAGAGACAGGGCAGGGAGGTCAGAGGAAAGGTAGGGGAGGTAGGATGGAGGAGAGGAGGGAGGAGAAAAGGAGGAAGGAAAGGGTAGAAGAAAGGAGACGGAGGGATGGATGGAGGGGAAAATGGTGAATGTGGAAGCAAAACGGGATGACTGGAGGAAGGAGGGAGTGAAGGAGGGAATAAGGGCAAGCAGGTGAGCGATTTCTAAGCAGAGGAAGAAAGGAGGGGATGGAGGGAGGGACGAGTGGCGCAGGACGCCTGACAGCTGCTCAGCATCCTCCTCCCTTCACTCAGCCTCTCCAGAGTTGAACTCTGACCTCCAGATACTACCTGACTCTTAAAGAAGCGGAGGTGTGTCTGCAGTTTTTTCTGACTGAATTGACTCACATTTACTGGGTCTACCATTTATCTTTGGGAGCTATAATGAGACTAACTGCTATGTTTACTAGGACCGCAACGAACAATGATTTTCATAATTGATTATTATGTCCTTTATTGTTTTGATTAATTGCTTATTTGTCTTTTATTTAGTCTGTAAAATGTCAGAATATAGTGAGAAATGGATATCTCATTTCCCAGAGCACAAGGGCGCATTTCCAAATTGCTAGTTTTGTCCAAAAACCCAAATATATTCAAATTACAATTTGTGAAGCTGGAACCAGAGACTGTTGGGCATTTCTGTTTGATAAATTGTTTAAATGATGACTCGATTAGTATCTGAATTGTTTTCTGTCTTAACTAGTCCATCAATCGACTTTGCTGTCAATTGTTATGTTTACGTCATTTTATCAGCTCATTAGCTTAACTGCACTATGTTACTGAAAGCGACCAGGAACATTAGGCAACATACAGTAAAATTACATCTATGTAGAAGATTACTATTACTATTACATAAGAGCTGTACTCTGTTGCTCAACACATAAATTAAGGCTCTAATTCAGGGTTGAGGGCTTAATTCCCACTGGGACAACCCTTTTTTTTTTTTACTAAAAAAGGATCCACTGGCTGTACTGTAATGAGCGTGCCCACCAAATGGCATATGTTAAGAGTGACAACAACAGAGCAAAAACTGGTGAACGTTGTGTTGTATTTAGACAAATGGTGTAAATATCCCTGGCAAGCACCACTGACACTGTGTCTGTGAATCCAGCCTTGGCTCTGAGAAGCTGTGGATCCATGCTGGCTCTCAGGGGGCCATCTTGGATCAAAGCATCTGGCGGTTTGGCAGGTTGCATTCTGGGTCTTGCTGCTTGCCTTACACACAATTTCTCAGTGCTCGACACAGAGCAGGGCAGAAACAGGCCAAAATCTACTGAGACTGAAGTGGAAAGTTTGGCATTGGTACAATGTTTGATCAGGACATCAAAGGATTAGTGAAATATGTCTGATGGAGATACACAGGGTTTCCCTTCCTACAGTAAACTTTATCGTCATTAATATCATGTTTGGTGTTACCTCAGCTATCAATGTGGCTGCGATTGTGAGAAACACAAGATACAATCAACCCAGACACACATACACACAGCCAAGATACAACTGATACGCACATCCCGACAACCCCTCTATCTGATTGCCTGTCTCTCTCTTCTCTTGTTTCACTCTCTCTGTCTCACTCACTCACACACACACACACACAGCCGGGATACAATGACACGAACTGCCGTGTGTAGAGGGAGACTCTTATCCTTCAGGTAGGAAAAAAGGGCTGGTTAGCAAGGTGTCAGTGTGTGTTTGTATGCATCCATATGTGTGAGAGAGAGAGAGAAATAAAAGAAACAGAGAAAGGGAAAGACGGGGTGAAAAGACAGAGTCAGACTCTATAGCTAAATAAGATTAAGATCGCTATCTTGGCCACTGTTCCATTCAGTGTAGATAGGAATAATGAAACCCACCCTGAGGTGGTCAAACTGCTGCTGCTGGTGGCCTGTGCTGGTTTTTAATTAAGTGTGTAATGCTGCTATGCTAGGTCTCACTAAATGCATGCAACGTGTTTTAGTGAGTAAATTCTGATTGATTTGACTGTATTCATTTGCTAAGATGCCCAAAGCTGCCAGGCATACAGCCAGCAATATGGTTTTATTTGTATAATTTGGTACAGTTCATTTGTAGTATTTCGTAAAGGACTTGGGAATCTGTAGAGCAGGTACAGAGCCTCTGTTTATAGACACAGTTTGATGCTAACACTACAAGTTTTAAGGGTTTGATTGTCTTAAGCCTACACACTTTGTTGTTGCTTGGTGACCAAAGCAGCCACCAAAAGGTGCACTGTTGCAGTAAGGCTGCAATTAATGATTATTTTCATTGTCAATTTGCTGTCAATTATTTGTTTAATTAATCTGTTAATCTATGAAATGTCAGAAAGAGGTGAAAAATGCCCCTCGCTGCTGACGTCTTCAAATTGGTTGTTTTGTCTGAGCAAGTCCAAAACCTAAAGGTCATCAAACAGAAAAAAGCAGAAAGACTTCACATTTGAGAGGTATTTGTGCTTAACAAATGACTTAAATGATTTTTAAAATAGTTGTCAATTCATTTTCTGTCATTTGACTAATTGATAAATTGATGAATTGCTTCAGCGCCAAGTTGCAGGGGTCAATACTTTTGACCTTCCAGTTACGGGACAGCCTTTCGACCATTAGACCATCAGGCCACCTACGAACTATATGGATTTGTTTAAACATAATGAAATACGGTAACGGAAAAGTCTTGCATTTGTCTTCACTAGAGAAACTTGAAGGAGGGAACTTGGATAAGAACGGGAAAATGAATGAGACAGAAAGAGAAAAACATTAAAAGCTGTGATCACAGCACGTTCATCTCATTTCTTATCCCACCATTTTGCCATTTAATCCAATAGCTGCTAATCCAATTTGTCTATCGGACATGTAAAAAGGCCGGGAGGAGGAGGAGAAAGAAGGAGAGGAGGAGGAGGAGGAGGGAAAGGGAGGAGATAGAGCTGAACTTCTCTTCTGTGTCCAAGTCACTTTCTGAATTGCGGTTTATTTAGGGACGAGCCGCACTTGTGCCTCTCCCATTGCTCTCTCCATCCGACTGTCAAGCCCGTCTGATATCGGCGGGGATCAGGGAAGATGAAAGCCAAAGACGCATGAAAGGAAATGAGAAGAGAAGGAATAAAAAAAGAACAGGATGAACATTGTTTCCTGTGATTAGGTAAGAGCTCGTTAAAAGGCTGTCACTGCAGCGATGTGAATATGCATGACAGGGGCCGGCCTAATCAGAGAGGTCTGTGGCGAGGACCGGAGGGGGGGAATTGTGCGTAAGTAGCCTACTGAAGACTTGATTTAATTAATGTGAGTAGAGGAGTGTCTTGTTAGGAAGGGGAGACTGAGAGTGTAGCTTGTAAGAAAGGTTAGGGTGCTCGCAAATTCAGCTTTGGCCATAAAACACAATCCAAAGCCTGCAGAAAGTGGCGATTCTTTCATGCTAGAGGAGATTTTCAGCTATGGCAAAATCCATCAAACCAAATTTAATGTAAAAATAATCATCAGATTTGACAGCTTGCTCTCTTTTCTCTCTCTTCTTCGCCTTTCTTCCAATGTTACACTCTAAAAAGCTGAATTTTTCAGTTGAGGCTCAGTGTACACTACACTAATTCCCAACTCTGCAACATTACAACACTTGTGATATGTGTAAGAATCAACACCCCCAATCTTCTCTACATTGCACGTGTGATTTCTCCTGCTCTCTCTCCTATTCTATTCTGCTCTCTACTGGAGTGGTGCTGAGGGCTATTTTTTCCAGCGAGGCTTGTACGAGGCCTTTTTAGCCGCCCTCAATGGCACAATGGTCCCAGCGTATAGAGCAGATTCCTGCTTTATTGAACCTGTGTATAATGTCTGGTGAATGGAACACATTAACCGATTCACACTCACCTCTTTCCCTCCCCTCCCACCCCAACCCGGATAGAAAAAGGAGAAAAGTAAAATAAGAAAAAAAAAGAAAGAGAGAGAGAGAAAAAAAACCCCCTCCTCTCACACTGAAGCACAATGACTGCCTTTTCCACCAGTGTCATTTGTCAACCACTGCTTGCTTTACCACTTACAAAAGAGGCGGAGGCCGGGGAGCGAGCAAGAGAAGCAGGAGTGGGGTGTGACTGAGAGTTTTGGGGGCAGAGGGATGAATTGGGTCTTTTCCATAATCATAAGTAGGGCTGCATAATTATTTGTTTCTAATTACAGAGTGTATTAACGGTGGAGGTCCATCTTTCAGGCAGCATGGTGATGTTGGAAAAGAAACATGTCCAACAAGCAGAGCTGCTGAATGAATTATGTATGATCTTGTGTACTGATTTTGGTTTCCATAATCAATAATTACAGGAAATCAGCATGAGTCAAATGTTAAAATATTGAAATAATGCTGATATAAAATGCCAAGTCCAATAAAACAATCACTGAGACCAGTAAGGATTTGAAATTAACACCTGTTGAGGTGTTACTGGCTAATCGTGTAACATTTGTCCTGAGATAAAAATAAAAGGCTCACCCTCCACAATGGTCAATAACTATGATTGGAAACCATAGGTAGTTGCTTCTAAACTTCAGTTCATGCTGGCCTGTAATCTGATCATGAGTCAGTCAAATCAATGCACAGTTTCGCCTCAATATCAGCAAACTGTCCTTCTGTCACTCCATTACGTTCATGGCTAATGCTGGTAAAGATGATACAACATAAACAACACTAATTTAAAAGGCTACATCTGCTATGATACATAATATGCTAGTCTGGTAACAAGTTTCTAAGAAATGTGTTTAATAGTTAACATGGCTGGTAAACAGATTCAGCATGATACTTTAAACGTTTATATACTACTAACTTGTTTTGCCAAATGCATTTTGGAGAAAATGTAACTGCTGCGTACGTTCTGGAGCTGCATGGAAGTCACAAGGAAAGACAGGGTGGATGGCGAGGGACACACCCTGAGTCCTGCGTGTGGTTAGCTTTAGGCATCAGACGCACTTTGGTTAAGCTTAGGGAAAGATTGTGGTTTCGGTTAAATATTTAAAATACAAACATGTCCTGTCTTGTGCTTCAAGTCACTTTTGATATATTTAACCACAACCACAATCTGTCTCTAACCTCAACCAAGTGCTGCGAGTGCCCACACATAACCATAAAAAACATTAATTATGCTATCATTGCTACGAAGGGGTATTGTAGGAAAACCAATGAAATGTTAATGAATGTTCTGCAGATACATTCATTAAAAACGTTTCCTCATTATGTTAATAAAACTGTAATAGGGGCAGCATTACGTATTTGCTATTGCACATAGAGTAGGTAGCATATAGACTTAATTTCTAAGAGACAGGGTTGGACAAAATACGTGTATTTTTCTTAGTTTAGGGCCAAAAGTTAATTTCAGACAGAGACCAATAATCGTGATCATTATTGGTGCTTGTAATATCTTGCAAAACTAAGCAGCCCTGATCATGAGCTCTGTTTCAAAGGGGAGGTGAACTATGGACGGTAGTAAGCAGGATTGCCAAAAAGCCCTTTTTAATGAACAGGAGAGTGTACATTTGCAGCGCCTATAATGTCACTGTTTGAACATTTGTGTTCAGAGACCATGTTAAACACAGACGATAGGTTTGTCCCGCTAATATGATTCCTCCTCTCTCTTAAACACACACGCCTCCTTGCTCTCCTCTGCCAACCCTCCCATGTGTACAGAACACACACACACACACACACACACACCCTTGGGCAAACACGATTGACCTCAGAGCTAACAGTAGACCAACCTCCAGACACCTTTCATTCCTCCACCTTAGAGGTTAAGAAGAGGTGGGAGCTCGGGCAAACATAGTTCACATAATAGACTCACTCTGGAGATGAAATGTTCATATTAGGGGTCTTCACTTAGTACACACACACACACACACACACACACACACAGTTGCTTGTACAGAGGGGTGAAGAGTGTATTTGCGTAAGAGAAGTAATTTATGCCGCTTTCTCTCCCTCTTTTTAGCTCTTCTCCTCTTTCTCTACCTTCTCATTTTAACTATTACAATTAAATGTGTCTTCAACTTAAATATTTGATTCTTTAATTGACTATTAAATAAAAGGAACTAAAAATGGGGTCCGATTGGAGCAAAACAAATGAAATTTCTGGAGTATTTTTCAGTTTTTCTAGCAGAACCAGCCAAGCTGTGACAATCACACAAATACAATCCTCCCCCCCTCCTCAACTCAACCCCCACATCTCCTCCCCTCCCTCCCTCGCCCCACTCCATCAAATTGTGTTTTTGCTACAAATCAATAAACATTATCAGAGAGTGGCAGACTATGGGCTGGTGGAGGCAGCCTCTGTCTGTTAAAGCCCAGACCGCCCTGTCTCTATCACAGCCCAGGCGAGAAGGCCAGGAGGAAACAGAAAGACACACACACACACACAAACACACAAAAGGTAGACAACGTGAGTCCAAAAACGCACACAAAAATACATGCAACAGGAAGTCATAGCAAACGTAAGATGGAAGCAGAATACGTACAGACAGAGCCACAAATACACACAGACATGCTCGATGATCAAACAGCAAGTCTTTGATGCGTGTACAGTCCTTCGGGGAGCGATTTCTCACATCCATACATACAGAAACAGTCGGTAGAAAACAATCAAAGTGAGCAGACTGGAAAAGAAAAGAACAGCAGTGAAGCATTAAGGTGTTTCACAAGAATCCTAACAGTACAGCACAGGCTGTTTTGGCCATGCCACTCAACGTCTGTAAGAAATTAAAAAGGAAAAAAATCACAGCCTGTGATGCCAACAGCGACTTTAAATACTCCCTAACCCATTAGGCCGCTGTATCACCATTCTATGCTTGTCAGCTCGCTTTAGCTTTAGCGTCAGAAATCCCCGCTCTCTCCAACGCTCTACAAGAACCATTTAACTGAGCTCTAAATAAGATGATTTTCAACCTGTCCCCACTTAGCTTGGGGCTGGAAAAGGAAAATCAGGGGGCCTGCCATATACCATTTCTCAATTACCTTTCTCATTATTGTCACCCGTGTTCATTACTACCATTATCATCCTCCCTTTTCTGTTGCACTCCCCACTTTAGGCTAGCTTAGGCCGTTGTGGCTGTCGTGTTGGATGAAGAGAAGGAGGAGAGCGGCAGAATCGAGAGCTTTTTGCAAGGCCAGAGCACTTCAGGTAATTAATATAGCAAGAGGGGGCAGATGAGAGGAGACGGAGGATATGTGAGTGTATGTGCGCCTGTGTGTCTTTTCGCTGAAATGCCTGATTGGGGAGCTCACCTGCCGATACCCCCTAAAAGGTATTTCATTAGCGAGCCTTTTACCATACAAGCAGAGGAACAAAGCCTTGGTTACGCCTGTCTCCACTCCAAGTCAACAGGGCCCTCTAGGACGCCTGTAGCTGTGTGGGAAGAGTAAAAGAAGAGTGGAGGAGCAGAGAAGAGAGGCGAGGAGAGGCTATCCCCGGTCATAATCTCATGACAAAAGGCAAAAAGGCATCATCCTATTAACAGCGTGATCTTCACCAGCTCATGCTAGCTCCTTTCCACAGGGGGCTCTCTTTTATTATTAAGGTGAGTGGGTGATAGGGAGCACGAAAGGCGCCCAGCGCCTCCTTATTAGCCCTGGGACAAGAGTAGGTATGGAGGGGGAGAGGAGTGAGGAGAGACCCCATGCTAAGGTCCTGCTTGGTGCCTTTTTCTATTCTTCAGAATGAGAGCCATTGCTTGGATCTTTGTGGGCTGGTTTCTATTAGGCCCCAGTGATACAACACAAAGTGGGAGAGATTCTTCAATCAAACACCTCAACACCAGCGGTGATGCTCGCTGGGAAAACATCTTCAGCTCCGACTGTTAAGACGCATTTGGAGCCGATTCACATTACTCCTCCGGACCACTACAGCCATTAACATGTCAGGGATCAGCCATCAAGGGAATGCTTACTTTAAATATTGTAAGAGCTGCAGCATTACCTGCTCGACATTCATTTGTGTTGTGTCCTTATGATGGAGCCATCCAAGCTCAAAAATAGGAGATTCAATTCTCGATGAATCTTCCATATACACTGTCTTTGGTTTTGTTTATAAAGTAAAGAATACTATGGTACAGAATTGTAATTTTCCATGTTTTATTTTAGTATTTAAATGGTTAAAATTAGTATGTTTTTGATAGTTTGGAAAGGCAAAGCTCAAACTATTTTACACTCTATGTACCCTAAAGGAAGGATTTTTTTAGTTTGACTGGATGGCAGATTTGACCATCCCAGACTGGTTTTCAGCATCTGCACACTGGTAGCATCCCTATGAAGACTTGTTGCTTCTCCTGCTGTATGCCCTCATTTAATTTCCTTCCTTTCTGAGACACCCCAGTCTATCTATACGTGTTGTATGTAGAGAACTTAAAATAAGTGCAACTGTAGCATAAGCTACATAAACGTCCCAAATCTCTAAATCAGGTACAGGCAACCAGTTGTCAAGTCGAATGGGTCCAACTATTTTCTGGGGACTATGTACACTAACAAAAGAAGCAAAACGTATGGAGGAAGTAAGAGTGTTTTCTCACACGAGGACTTTTAGTTATTTATGAATGAGGTGGAATTCAGTGTGAGGAGGAAATATTTTTTATTGTGAGTGTGTATTTGTATTCAGCAGCTTCACCTCTTCAGCACCAAGCCTGGCATTGCTGTCATTCACCGACACAGCTCAGGCTACTTTTTTTCCCACAATTCCCCTGCGTAACCTGAGGCTAGAGGCAAGCACCCCCACTGAGCAGAAGACAAAACACTCAAACAGAAAAACAGACTAATCTCTCTTCCTCTCACAAGCCCCTCTCTCTGTCTCTCTCACACACATACACACACTGAATATTTTAGCAATGCTGCTGTTGGATACCCGGCTTAACACCAAAATTTCCCTTCGCCCTCACCCCACCCTTTTAAATACTTCACTTTAACGCCTGTTGAAGTCGTTGAGGAGATGCAAATACTGACACATGTAATCGCTTCTGTCAAAGTTAACGTCCTGGTTGCACAGAGGCAACATGTTGTAGCATCTCCACAGATTCCTTGGTTGTAAACGAGGAGCAGAGAAACGTGAAAGAGTGAATTTATCAACATGCACGTTCAGTATATTTATGTAATCATACAGATGAACTCAAACAAACAACAGTACTGCCAGGAACTCGTACATCACTGATAGCGTACAGGACTTTATTAGTCGACACATTAGAAAACAGCAAATATCAACTTTCCTTCAATACACAGGATATGCCTTTAGGACATTTATGGGTAAAAGAAATATTGTTTTGCTGTGCGACCACCTATTACTGCAAAGCACATACACTCACCCACCTGCATAAAAGTCAGAATTTAACTCATTTAGTGCGATAGAGAGAACTTTGAGGGACCTTTAAAAGGTATGTCAAAGTACAGATACTGAGGAGATGCACTCCTTCCAACTCCACCAGCTTACAACCTGCTACACACACACACACACACACACACACCTCCTCTCATCATCATCATCGTCCTCCATTCTCCTCTGTAGCCCAGTAAAAAGCCTGTGATGACCTGGGTGTGTAGCTTATTAACCTCCCCATCAGTTCTTATCAGCCAATGAATAGCCCAGTCATCTGCCCCTCCTCCCGAATCTGAGGGTGAAAAAATTTCTCCTCACGTCAGGGCTATAATTCAATCCACACACAAATCATTTAAGGTGTGTGCGCGCGCGCNCGCACACACACACACACACACACACACACACACACACACACACACACACAGAGGGAAGGGGATCAGTGGTAACATTTTGTCAACCTTGGTTCTGGTGGGCTTCCAAGACTGGCGTGGACCAGATGTTACTGAAGTTATCAACAATTGGACGAAACAACAGAAGGGGTGTACATGGTTTGTGTGTGTGTGTGTGTGTGTGTGTGTGTTCACATGTGTGTACTGCCTGCATGCGTGCGTGCGTGCGTGAGGGACAGAATAAATTAATGGCTGATTTCTCCCCTTGCTTTGATGGCATTAAGAGCCCTCTTCTTCTCAATGTGCCGCGTTAAATGCTTTTCTCTCCTTCTCTCTTTCCCTCCGTCTCTCCCTTCTTTTTTTTTTTTTTGACAAGCAGGGCCACCCAGCAGAAAGCAACTGATGCAAAACGCCAGAGTAATCCCCCCCTCCATCCACCGCCGCCACCACCACCACCCCTCCCGCTATCTTTAGTCTTTGACACAGTAGCCATTATCTGTGGGATTTAGTTAAACCAAACCTTCATGTATTTGTTAGGCCTTGGGTTCGTTTTCTCTTCTGACTGCTCTGCTTGAGTGTGGCCAAGCTGGGGGGAGTTTTTTTTATTTTTTTTTTTTACATAATCAGTACAGCTAGCATGAGACACATGAAGAGGGGGTCCTGCAATGCCATCTAGCTGGATTCTGCTCAGAACGTTAAATATCTTAAAGTCAGGCAATTTATTTGTATTCCCTAACACACTGAACATGCTTCACGTTGCTACGGCCCTGAACCCTTATGCTACCACTATAATTCCATAATATCATTATTTTTTCTTTTTATGTAATTGTTTATTTTGTACTTTATTATTTTGATGTACCCTTTTTTGCATTGAATGTATTATTTCTAATGTATGAGTTATTTTCTCTGTTTCTACAACTGCCCATTGTTTGAGGCTGTTATGTTTGTTTTAAAAACCAAATAAAGTATTTATCATAAAAATATCTTAAAAAGTCTGAGCTGAAATGTGTAACCTTGTTTGTTTTGATTGGCAGCGAAAACACTAAACTGAGACACAAGTCTTTACAGAAGTTACAAGCTGAAACACAATAAACTGAATTTAACCAAACTCAACAAAAATAGATCATTTGATGTAACCGTTCTGAATTAGTGCTACAATAGCGAGTGCCGTTGTATATACGGACAAGGAAATGACTTCCTTCTTGACATTTTTATGCACCATATTCTAAATGAAATGTCTAAGTACTTGAAATAAAACAACATGAAATAAAAGAAAGAATTGACTTTCTACTATCAACTCATATCCATAAAACTATGCTAAACACTGAGGTCTTCCTCTCTGCCACATGCAGCTACAGGGCTAAAAGCAGCGTTATGGAATCACTGTTGAAATGTGCAGATAAGCCGGAGCTCTGTGAGACTAAGCTAAGGTTAAGCCAGGTGGTTTAGCTCCCTGAGTATGTGTTTACGCACACACCGAGGTGTGAACCATTTGGGGAGCTTAGAGGGGCGGAGGAACATGAGTTGATTTAGTGCTAGTGTAAACCTTACTACCTGTAGATGGTGTTAATTGGGACAGCTTTACACAAACATCAGCATACATCTGTAGTGTTTCTGATGCGGGCCAAGAGTCAGATTTAACATGCTTTAGAAGGAATGTAGGGCTAGGTATCAAATCAAAATACTTCGAATGTCTGCTCAGACTCACAGTCTCGTTAACTTATTCTTTAACAAGATATTTAATGATTTAAATCAAAATGTTGCCAAGTTTAGAGTATTTTATGTAAGCATAGTTCTTGTATGGCTTCTTGTGTTTAGACAACATTTAACATTTGAGAACTCTGGTATTGTGTTGGCACTAGTATAAAAAAAATCTCAAATGTTACTAAGCTTTAGTCTACAATGGTTTATAAATGTCATTTTTAAAAACAGGTCAAACCACTGATAAGGCAGTTACATGTATTTGTAAAGGAGTGAGAGAGACGGGGGTAGAGAAATTTCTGAATGAAGAAATGTGAGTATGTGAGGGAGAGAGCGGTGATAACCCCCAGCGGAGGAACCCCCCCCCTCAACCTGCTGACAGACAGCTGCAATCTTTTTAGCATAAGTGGCTCCGCCTGCTCCATTAGCAAAGACAGGGAGGAGGGTCTCTGTGTGTGTGTGTGTGTGTGTGTGTGTGTGTGTGTGTGTGTGTGTGTGTGTGTGTGTGTGTGTGTGTGTGTGAGGAGGGGCGAGCTCGACCCCCCCTGGGGTAGATGTTAGAACAAATTTGAGGGGTGTCATATTACACGCCTTGTGACAAGAGGCAGAGGGGAGGTGAACGATGAATTTGCTTGATGAATTAATCTGTGGACCAGTAATGGCTCCGCTAACAACATTAGTCATCCTTCTTACATCTCTGTGCTGCGATTCACTAGTTTCTCTCCCTCCTCGTCTCTCTGTTACGCGATCGTTGCATCCTTTCCTTCTTCATCTTTACTCCCTGTCTGTCTCTCCTTCCTCTCAGAGGTTTGCTTAAGGGCAAAAAAGCTCAGTCGTCTCCCTTTACTATATGAATAAAAAAATTATTTTGGTAAAAAAAAAAAAACATTCTACACTGTTCAAGTCTTTAAAAGGTAAAGACGAATTGAGTCTTTGGTTTGTTTAATATACTCCCTAATTTACATCATCCCTAATGTGTTTGTAAATGTGTCAAATAAATCCCCCCACAGCGTTACATTACAACTGACACCAACACCAGGCGGTTACTGCCACCGGCTCAAGCTTTGATTCAATACACAAATGCAAAATTGCTGTGTTTAAATAGATATTTAAATGGAAATGTATTGGGAAAGACAGCTGTTGGTATTTGTAGCCTGGAGTGCTCATTACAATGGGAAATGGGGAGGAGTGTGTATGGGGGGGGTGATGACAACGGTAGCATGGCGAGCAGCTGTGTTAGCAAGTGAATGGTGTAATTACTGGCCAAACCTCTGTCATTAACCTGCATTGTCGAGTGCCACCACATCCGTTACCATAAGAAAGCCTTGATTAATTGACTGCAAGGTTGAAATGCAATTATGTCGTTGGGCTGCAGTTTTTGTTACCTAAATAATAATCAACCACATAAAATACTAAATATCTCTAGTCAATCTGAGCTACGTGCGAATATGTTTTCTTTTACATTTTAACTCTGTTCCTAAGAGATGGAAGAAAAATTGAGTTTACATTTACAAACAAACAAGAAAATATGAGCAGCAAAACAGGTGGATTAAAATGTGACAGCTTCACTTCAAACCAATAAATTAACCCTCAAGATATATTAATATGAAAGACGGTTTTCAGCTACAGCACAAAAACAAGACAATCAAACAAAAATAAAATGCTGTGACTCTGGTTTATTTGATTGCATGCATCACTGTGTGTAACTGAGTGTGCAGTACATGCCTTCTATGGGTGTGTGTATGAACATATTCAGTGTTTTTGTTAATGTGTAACTTGGGTATTCAGTGTTTGTATGCGTGTGTCTGTGACGATGTGTTTGGCAGCTTGCAGCACAGTTTGTTGGACCGGCTGCTGCATGGGGTCTCAGGCAGAGAGGCGGCTGATGAAAGCATTGGCGGGATGCTCCAATAAAGAGCAGATTATCATAAGCGGCCATTGTCCACCTCCCAATTCTCTCCAACAACCCCCCCTACTCAATCCGCACTTACTCACCCCTCTGCTGAAAATGTTAATCGGACCTATCGCTGGCAGGCGGAGGAGGAGCCCCTGGCCCAGTCAGTACAACTTTAACTGATTTAGAGGAAGCGTGGAAAAATATTAAGAGAGTAACAACGAATAAAAGCAGTTACAAAATCATCCAGGAGAAAGAAAGTGAACAGACAGAAAGATATGGGACAAAAATAATGGAATATGAAAAGTAGCCCACAATAATTCCTGCTCTAGTTTACAAACAAATTTAACTTTGGCGCGTAGCTACACCCCCTTCCTCCCTCCCTCCCGTTGACTCCATCCACCCAGCTCGTTTTATCTGAAGATTCTCAGACAATGCCTAGAGGATCCCGTTCCCTAATCTTCCTAAAAATCCCCCTTTCATCCCCACTGTTAAAGAATGTATGAAAGGCTGACACCGAGCTGGGGAAAAGAAGGGGGAGAAGAAAAAAAAAAAGACAAGCGGTGCACATCTGGGAATGAGGGTGGTGTCACTGTGCTGGACTGGGGGGCTGGGAGGAAGACAGAAGGCGCAGGGGAAGCAGGAGCTCAGCATTGGTCGCTTGTCGCAGAGTCCTTGCAAGTTGACTAATTAAATTGTTTTGCTGCTCAAACATTCAAATGGCCGAGGAGATTAAGGGCATGAGCGGGAATGAGAGTGTATATGTGTGTGTGTGTGTGGGGAGCGTTAATCTGTGTTCTGACCCAGCTGAACCTTGGAGTCACACACACACACATTTTCACACAAAACAAAAAGCTCAAATCCTTTGTTTTGTCCCCCTCAAAGGCAAGAAAAAGGCAATGGGTTTTAAAGGAGTGATCTCTAGATTTCTTTTCGACCTCATAGGGGAAGAACGGTGCATTTGCTCCTGAAGTGAATTCAAGATGACCACAAACACATTCCACTGCGGGCTGATACAAAACCATTCGATTGAAAATGAGTGCTCTTTTCGTAACCCTGACAACAACAACAACAACAACAACAACAATAAAATGACCAAAGGCTTCAAAAAGCAACGCATCTTCCCTTCGCTACGTCTATCTCAGTTGCCATGAGCTTAGCTTACGAACTGGGTCTGTGATTATGGATAAACAATAGTCGCAATCTCTCTGCTCAACAATTTCAATCACAATTCACACAGTGGACACGCCTTCGGCATAGCCTGTGTTTATTTTCCAAGTCTACCTTTATTGGAAGTTTCAGGAGGAGAGCCGTGTTTGAACCTTAATGTTACTTGATTCGTTTTCAAAAAAACAACAAAACACAACAGAGGGAAAGAGGATTTGTACAATGTGGCACCTGAAAAACAAAGCATACACTGATTAAAGTCAAAACCTCTCTCCCTCCATCTTGCAGTCTGTGAACTGGGGAGGGTATTATAGTCTAAACACTTTTCTTCTGTCAGTGCTGAAAGATTAGACTGGTTATCCCATTAAAGTTGGTAAAATGCCATTCTTGTGTCTTTAAGCTCTCGTATAGGAGGTCAAGATGTGTCTGCCTGCTCTTACAAGGCGGGCACGGATGTAATCTGCCCAAAGTTACAATAATTAATGTTAAGCTTCTTCAGCAATACGTTTGTGAAAGAACTAGCCCCTGATAATATACTTAAAGCTGCACACGCTGTTTGTGTTGCCGCAACAAGATGAGGCAGGGCTTGATGTGCATGCGTATATGTGAGTGTGTGTGAGTCCCTATGCCACTCACGTAGCTCAGCTTAAATCTTTAGTCAAACTATAAGCTGAAGCTGCCACAATGCTGGATTAGGACGACAGGCATGGGAAAAAGAGTGAGAGGCCGGCTCACTTGATGCTAAGGAAATATAAATGTAACACACGCACTCTGACAATGATGCCTGCACCCCATCACCATTAGTGTTAGGACTAGAGAGGATCTAGTGGAAACGTGAACATAGAATATAGCTTTAAAAGGAGGAGAAGAAATTCAAAAGCATCTCGATTTCAAAATATGAAAGTAATATTTCTATAACAGTGCGCATGCGTGCATACAGTAGTGATCTTAGGACACTTAATCCCTCATAAAGGCAAATAAAACAAAAACAATTAGATTAATCAAAATTTGCATGCAGGCCTAAGTTTGGATGACTGGGATTTAGAGCCACAGGTTCACATTCAGCAATCCTCCACACAATCACACACCAAGTCAAGGCCAGCAGCCCTTTCCAGCGTGAGGGCATTGATAGTCCGGTCTGTCCCTTTCTCAGATACTGAGGGGGATAGGCTGCATGCGTAAAGTACATTAAGCTCTTGCTGGATCCCTCCTTGTGCCATTCTCCTCTCGTCGATTTGCAGACACAAAGGCAGATTAAAGGAGCGCGCGTCATAAAAACCCTGTGTCAATCTTATCGGCTTCGAGTGCAATTTTTAAACATATGTTAATCTGGGAGAGCTAAAACTCATTCTCTCCTCTCTCTGCTTGTTTATCTCTTATCAAATGCACAGTAGGTGAGAGGCAGCTTTGCGGTGCGGCTAAGTGCCATTATTTGGATAATTGCGTCCATTGTTGCAGGTTACATAGCTATTTGAAACGGGAGGTGTGTGTAAATAGGTGCAGGGGCCAGGTAGGGGGGTGGTTGAGATATATTCAAACAGGGGCCAGGGGATTTTCTGCAAAGGCTACATGATGCATTTGAATGCTTCTTCATACCTCAAGCTGAATTTTCAATAAGGAGTGTCTGATATATTTTTGTGTGTAACAATACCTTCAGAAAAACTAACAATGCCAAGGTCAGAAGCATTACATGAATCGGTAGAAACACACTAAGGATGAATGGTGTCTTAATTCTGATGTAAATTAGCATGCGAATAAAACATATTAATGATATCTTCTAAAGTCCAAGCTATTCAAACTGTGCAAGACCTTTTTTCTCTCTCCGTAGAGCACTTTGTATAAAGGTTGTATGATGCTTAAACAAAAGTTTTATAATATACTTTAAAGAGCCATGTAATAATATTCTAGTCAAAATGAATAATGTATATGTAATGAAGGCACAGCTTCTGTTGACATGCACTAATATTCTGCTCATATAATCAATAAACTCCTATAAATATTCGGTCTGTTGCAGGAGGTGAACGTTCTCCTAATGTTGCATGTGTGAAGGACAGTGCTCCCAGTGGTGCAAGAATAACAAGTTCATTAGTCGAGGGGGGGCGCCACAGGAATTCAAATTCCCCCCCGGCCCGGACCTGGCCTCTGATTGGCTGGCTGCGTCGGCATGGCGAGACTCATTAGAGCCCAGCAGTAATTAAGAGTTGTTAGAAAGTGAATTCTCCAACCGCAGATTAGAAAATTAAACTATTTACTGATTACATATTAATAGAAGACAACAATGGCGCTTGCCATAAGCTTGGAAGGCAACCAAGGAATAAATCTGTGTACTTAATTACCATAAACAATGGGGGCATAGAAATGGAGTTTTATGCACACTCCCTCCTGTAATGTGTCTGATATCAGAAGACACTTGACAATTCTTGTTCAATTATCTCTATTATTTAATGTGCTGTGAACTGCCTCTGAGTAAATAAATTAACCACCCCAATTACTTGGGATTCATCTGGGGAGGGCCGTGGCGTAATAGAAAATGCCGCAGAAAGCTGCATTGTGCCCAAACCGGGGGGGGGGATGTGTGGAAAAGGAGGGAGAGCAGGGGTGAGAGAAAGGAGACAGAAATAAAGATTCACAGGGATAAAAAGGAACAGAGCAAATAAAAAGTGATTGAGCTTGAGAAAGGAAGAGTGAGAGAAAGAGACAAAGAAAGAATACTGATTAAGAAGTCACAAAAAAGTAACAGGATAAGTTACTTACAACAGGAAGAATTAAAAAATTAAGATTATTAAAAGACTTTATATTATACATGCATATATAAGCAGAATGTCAAACTCTACTTAGAGAAAAAAAGGATGCAGGAATGACAAAGCATGTGATATCAAAGACGAATATTGAGGAGCAGCAGAGCACAGTGGATCTTCCCAGGCTTTCTGCTGGTGGAGCAGAGAGATGAACAATCAGTCATGGGTCAGTCGGTCTGTCTGTTCACATCTGCCCATCAGTCCTGCAGCGCTGTGCGCTACCACAGCACCACTGCACACTGAGCTGACCCAAACTTACCTCAAGAGGTCTGCATCATATGATCATATGCACTGCTATGACATCCACCCCTGCATAGAAAGTCTGCTCTGTGTCTGTTAACAAACTGCACATAGTTTGGGGTATAATCTACACGCATACACATTATTAAACAGAGGACTAAATGTAAAACTGTTAATATGGGAACAGTCAATGAAGCCCATTTACACAATTCTTCAGAAGTAGAAACTTTATTTTAAGAAGAGATCTGTACATCTCTCAACACATGAATAATAGCTATGTCTTCCTCTCTTCACTATATCAACTGAGTTCATTATTTTCTAATATTTTGTTGAGATCACATCTGGACTTCAACTCAATTAAAATATGGGAAAGTGGTGTCAAGCTTAATTTCTGTCCAAGCTTTTCTCAAGAAAGACCTGCTCTCAGAAGCTCAACTGCTCTCTCGAGGTTGCAGATGTTTGGTGTTTCATAAACATGATTTAGTTTGGATAAGACAGACTAAAATTAAAGTTGACAGTAGATTGAGTGAGAGGCTGATCTTTGTGTTTCTAAGAAAGACGATACAGTGGAGCTTGCTTTCATGTGTTAATGGATGCCGAACTGTGTGTTTATGTGTGAAGCCTGCATGCTCAGTCAGCTGTCCTTGGACAAAACAGTTTCATGCAGACAGAAAAGTGGATCATGAGGATGTCAAAATGTAGTTAAATAGAAACACACAGTTCTGTTTCTACTGAGTTGTGATACCTGTTTCATGTGATGGGTGATGTAGTTTTAATGCATTACTAAGAGGTAACAATACTGGTGTTTTAGTCTTGGTTTACTTTGGGCAGGAACACAAGACTAGTGGAGGCAGCAGTCGATAAAGATTGGTGGTGGACTTCACAACCAGGCATCAGTTCACACAGGTGAATAATTGGGTAGTGGTAGGAGACTACATGTGCTGTCCAACACGCATACTAATGCCCGTGTTGTGTGCAACCTGCAATGGATAGGACTGTGAACTTTGCCAAAAAGGCCAAACAGCAGGTTTTCATGGCAAATTGGTGATTGCCTCTGTTGAACTTTAATCTGGCTGATTTTGAATTCATCATGATAGGGAGACTGTCTCACAACATGTGTTGGCATCCGAGGAAAGAGCTGCACAAGATTTGAAGAAAGTAACATTCTGTGAAATTTCTTTAATTGCACTAGCACTTGGGACATCTAATTAGATATTGGGGAAATTAAAGGACCTTTTGGGCATTGGCTGGCCTTCAAAAGTGTGGCTGGCAGAGTAAAAAATATCAACATTTTCTGGTAGCTGGTGGTAATTTCTCACCATGGCCCCTAGTAGAATACTGGCACCAGTCAGATGTGATGGATCAATACCGGATGTTTTGCTTACAGCCAATCAGCCGCAGCTTCAATCAGACATTCTGGGTCCAGAGAAAAATATCTATCATCTATGACAGCCTATAGAAAGGTGACCTCAGTTACTGAGGTGATAAAGGTTACTTTAGTTACCACCTGTCACTGGCGCATCTCGCTCTGATGCCTCCAGACCTTGGCCTAAAGGCACAATCCATAACCTATTGGATGAGTCTCTGGGATAAGTGCTGCAAAATGAGATATGGAAACAGAAATCCACTTTCAGGAAGTCATGTGGCAACTTTTTTTCCCCTCCTTGCTGCAATGCAATGCCAGTGTAGAACCGGTACCAATTTGAGGGTGCGTGCTTTTATTTTGTAATGAGCCCTAAATAATGACTGTTAAGCATGGTCGTACCAGCATAAACATGTTAGGACCTAACAGGCTAACTGTACATGTTTCATTGCTGTTGATGATAACTATAAGCAGCAATGACCAAATATGACTTTTATAGGATATAATACCATATCACCCATAAATATTGTACTACATCACCCAGTAGTCACTGTGTTGACTTGTGGAAAGCACATTTTCTCGATTTCATTCCCCACTGATGTTATAAGGGGGTGAAAAGCAACCAAGGTGAATTTCTCTTTGTGAAATCCTTTTATTATTTTGTCCTTGCCTTCCCTGTTGTCACCATGTTCCTTTTCTAGTGAATCATATTTTCAGGAGGGGACTGCAGGTGTAGGTGTGTGTGTGTGTGTGTGTGTGTGTGTGTGTGTATATATATATATATATATATATATATAATATAAAAAAAATAAAAA
>LKNJ01000398.1:155208-171657 GCA_002120245.1 Maccullochella peelii | reverse complement strand
CACACACACACACACACACACACACACACACACACACACACACACCTAAATGGCAGAGCAGCTGATATCTACCATTGTTATAATTAAAATGGCAGTCTGTTAGATCAATACTTGGATGTCTCTGTGGAGAAGAGAGGAAAGTAGAGAGAGAGGGAAAGTGTGAGAGTGAGTGATAGGATGAGAGGTGGACAAGGTGAAGAGGAGCAGGGAGATTTAACCATAGAGGGAGAAGAGCTCTGCGATAGATTTATCTAAGACAAGACAGGAGAGGCAGAAAGAAAGCTGACTAACAGGAAATTTAAAAAAAAAGGCCAAGTAGGAGTAATTAAGGGATACAACCTCCCACCTTACTCCCAGTCCCTAACTCCCCTATTTCACCTTGCCAAGCTCACCACAAAGGCTTCATAAAACAGCTGCAGGCAAAGTAGACCAAAAGGAACGTGGTGACCATGGCCAAGCAGAAACAGAGTCAAGAGTTGTTACTAGGGCCATTTGTATTTTCATGGTATGGATTTTTTAAATGTTTTTCCTGTTAGTTGTTGCAGGTGGAATTAAGTTTACGGTATGCACTAACCTCCTCTTCAAAAGGTCTGCGAATATCGAGCTCCGTTGGTGAACCTCTATCCTCCTCAGCCCTCCTCAGATCCTCAGGAACAGACTTCTGTCTCTTCACCTCTGGTGGGTTGAAGGACAGGAAGGAGTGTGAAAGGAAAAAGCAAAGTGCAGACATTCACAGTGAGACACATAAAAGTTGAGAGATTTAAAACAGATGTATTATTGTCTATTATCTCTCATAGCATATAAATGTAGTTAAACATGCTCAGATTGCCAAGTGGTTAACGGAGGTGGTGAGGCCCAAGTGCCCTTCTAGACCAAAAATAAATTAAGAATTGTTATCATCAAGACTTATTACTAGTTTTATTGACAAAGCCTGATATTCTCCTGTCAGACAAGCAATGATGATGACGTCATCTTAAGTGTCTTTCAGTGACTGAGCTGAACTGCACTTTTTCCATATAAAACTTTTCCTACTTTCTTTATGGATGTAAGGCGTTCTTTATTTATTGGTGATTTATTCAGCAGATATGGACCGTTTGCATGTTTGGCTTGAAATCTTTAAACATGTTTGAAGAACTGAGGAAATGTTCAGTATTTTTTATGTGGTGATATCTTGGAGCTGAATCATGACTGTGGTTAGAAGAAACAGAGGCAAAGGAAAGTAAAGGAAGACCTTTTTCCACAAAGCTGGTTTTAAACAGCAGACAGCGAACAGGTGAATCATTATGACATTTCTTTAGAATTGAGCCCCTGCCCCTCAAAATGTCTGAGCACGTCCCACCAGTTACCTGCTCTCAGGTGTGAATTGGATATATGTTAGTCAAGTGTTACTGTGTGCAAACATACCTCCCTTGGTAAATACCGTATGCATTGTGTGTGTGTGTTTGTGTTGCATTGTCCCCCACCTGGTCTGCTCTCCACATACTGGCTGAACGACTTCAGCTGTGTTTTCCTGACTGCAGAATCCTTGCTGAAGACTACAGGGCTACGCAACCTCTCTGTCGCTCTGCGCAGCCGCTCTGCTCGCAACTCCTCAGCGTTATTCTGTCAAACGCAGAGAAAATGTGCATTCAGCTTGGACAAGTATTGCTTACTGCTGATGCTATATGTCACAGAAATATAATAAGAGTGCATTCAACAGTGGTTACTTGACCAAGACAATGAAGCAAAAGCATTTCTGGTGTTGCTCCAATACCTTGGAACACATAAGAGGGTTAGGTAAATATGCAAAAAGGTAACTATTATGAGTCTTCACCAACCACTGCACACCATAAATGTGTGTGCCATGAAGCAATCTAACTGCAATGTAAGAGAGAAAATAGTGTACAGCCATGACATTTCAGTTTTCCTGCCACAGGTGATCATCATGTAAAAGACTGACAAACACATGCAACTTCAAGAAGTGCACAGAGAGAATTCAATTCCAAACAAAAAGTTCAAAGAAAACTAACAGTAAACCCACACACACACACAAATGGAGTAGTTGGTTAAACTTCAAATTATTGACTTCACAAAAACAATGTCAGCAATGAGTCTGCTGCCTCTCCATATCTCGTGTATTATTCTGTCAGCAAACTTAGATCTGCTCTCTGGGTTTTATTAGGCAGCCGCTTCAGGATTTCACAGCTGCTCTGTGATTATTGTGATCAAACACACACCCACACCCATTTGGGCACATGTAAAGACGTGCACGCAAACACACCTACTGACAGGCCATGAGATAAATCTGGTAGAAGTTGATATGTTAGCTACATTGTGGATTGCTTGTTTGAGTGAACACGAACACACACACACACACACACACACACTCATTCTCTCCCTCACTCATGAGAGAGACAAAAAGGAGGCAATTAACTTGACTTTCAACAAAACCCCGAGCCAGAAAATATATTCAGATTATGCAAAATGCAAAAAAACGCTATTGTTTTCAAAGTGAACATGTGTTAAAAAGCTACACGCTCGCTTCTCCCACTATCAAAAACGGCATGCAGAAATCCTTTATTACCAGGCCTCCAAATATGCCAAGCCGAGTGGAAAAGAAACTGACTCGGGCTAAGATTGACGTTGTGGCAACGTTAATAAGACGGCGAAACGTGTAATAAAGTCGACAATTAGGGTAAACATGTTCCACTGCTTGAGACGGAGGGAGATAGTCAAGCAGGGTGTGCAGAGCGAGGAAAGCTAATAGAGACAGTGTGGGCGGGGAACAAGCTGTAGATTGGGGGAGTTGTTAGTTTAGCTTCAGATTATTGACTTTCTAAAACAATGTCAGCAATTAGGTCTGTTCTCACTTTGTTTTGTCTATTAGTCTGTCAGCTTCTACCAGCCTCTTCAAACCTTACGTCAAGTCGAAGCATATTTATTTATAAAGTGCTATATACAAAATGCCCAATTAAACATTTTTAAAACATAAGGCCAGAGATTGGGTGTGTGAAAGTGCTAATGTTTGTATGTGTGTATGTAAACCGTAAGGGCAGCACCAAGGCAATCCAGAAGAGGAGAGAGTAAATTTAAATTAGTAGCAGGAGAAGTGAGGAGGAGAAAACATTGGCAGATAAGGGCCTTCTCTCAGTCTACTGTTAGGTAGCGTCTGATGGTTTTTACTTACTTCCTAAATAAAACAAAATTGAAACTCTCCATCTTCCAATGAAAAGTGACAATCACAAAAATGTGTTCTTTAGTGCCAAATTAATGTTTGGTTTCCTTTAACATTAAGCCTGCAACTTCAAATTTTAGCAGCCCCAAGTGACACTTTGTAAAGCACGTGAACATACAGAGATCATGTAAGGTGATGCCAGTTGCCTGAGAGCCAAAGTTTCTGTCTCTCAGAGATTACTGTGGCAAAAAATAAATCTTTTAACAGCGAGTATATTCACATAAATGTCTCTTCAGAGGAGGAGAAATGCCATTGTGATATCCAACTTTTTTTTTAAAAAGCACGTTAAATGCAACACAAGCGCGCTTTCTCTGAGTGAACTGGGTGCTCTGCTTACGTCACAACACCATATAAACTGGGAAAGCTGCACTCAAAAAGCACAAAAAAAATCTCTCTGGCCTCAGTTTGTCATTTTAATTCTCAGGCTGATGTGTTAAAACAAACAAGCGTTTATTAGATTACCAGATAACCACAAGGCTTGCGTCATCCTCCTTTTATAGTGATTAAGCATTCCCAGGTATGTGGCAATGTATTCATTCAAAATGACAAATCGTATACATAGACACCTTTCATTAAAGGAATACAAAAGTACCATGTGGAGTGTAGAGTGTGTACTGGATCAACAAAAACACTGTTAGAGTTTTATTCCCATTTTATCTACCCACTCAACAAAGTACTCACAGTACCATAAGCTGCTAAGACAGGAGTCCATCAAGTAATTTATTTTATGAATATTTCATACGTTTGTTTGCAGGAAAAGTGTAACAATCACTGATAATTGGATGTCAAAGGATTTAGTGGATTAATGTTGCTGTCCTTGTCATATTTCCAGGAGAAAGATTTTTTTTACTTCACATTTTAGCGAGTTGACTGGTAAAAACAGCAAGCCCCTGCAATATCTACAGGGAACTGTTGATTTAGCAAAAGAGTAAATCCCCAGGGAGACTGATTAGGACACGGAGGCTGTCGGTCCAATTATTACTTATTGTTTAACTGTCGTGAGTCTGACTGGACTACAACCAGAGGTTAAAACAGCACTGCTTGAAATTTAAACTGCTGCCACATCACACCCAGACCTGTATGAACCCTACACATAAACACACCAATATGACCAAAGACAACACCTCTACAGGCCTTCAACACCTTAAAAACTAACTATACAATGTCTCTCTCAATCTCACACACACACACACACACACACACACACACACACACACACACACACACACACACACACAACACCTGCCCACTTGGCTAACCCTCTGTCTCTCTTTCACACTCTGGGACAAGCTGATATTTGGGTGTCCCCTCCCTCCCTTTCTTTCACTCTCCCTCTTTATCTCTTATCGCTGCTATCATCACGGTGGCTGTGGTGAGTCGGTGCTTTTGGTGTGAGTGAGTCTGTGAATGTGCAGGCAGGGGGCTGCGTGACTAACGTTGCAGTCTGCTGAGCGTCGCATGCCCTTATCGTGCGCTACCAAGGCTGCGCATATACACAATCACTAATGAGAGGGAGAGTGTGTGTGTGTGTGTGTGTGTTCCTGCAGGTCGTTCCACCCGCCTGAAGGACTTTTGGGATGCCCAATCCTCTTGGGACAAGACAGTTTATCCTTTTTTTTTTTAAAGGACAGACGAAGTAAACTCATACAACTGCACATACACAAACATATTTATGCACATGTGCACGCACTAAATGTAAAAAGCTTAGATTGTTTTAGTAGTTCTGTGTTTAGTATATTAATTTCGTGCAGCTTTACATTGATATCCCATTAGTGACGATAAATGGCACCAACATGAAGGTACATTAAAGAAGCAGTTGAGTACAAACAATGGCTAAATATTACATATAACAATAACACTAGGAAATTAAAAAGGCTTCTGAGAAAAAGTAGTCCTTGTGTGGATATACTGCTCACTGCAACAGAGTTACACCTAAAACGAAATAGTCTGATACAGAAGAGTTGAGCTAACTAATATTTTGATATTATTCTAAACAGAGACCAAAACAAATGCATTAGTAACAAAATCTCTAGTTCTAAGTCATGAATTGTTAAGAAATTATATAAAATTCTGTTGAGATGGCCAGGTACTGAGTTCAAAAACATGATTACCTGTTAAATATTAAATGCAATGCGCTTATAAAGGGCCTTTATCTTGAGAGCATGTAATATCTCACGTTCACCCAGGCATGCCCACACACACGTCATACTCCATGTAAGGTGCTGACCACTGACTCAGGAGAAGCTTGTGGTTCAGTGTCAGGAATCAAAAATCAAATATCAGGCAGAACGGGGCACAGAATGTACGCACTTTTAAATAAGGTGCTTTGGATAGGGTTAGGTGTCAACTAAATGGTGATTCTACTTCTGTGAGGGTCAAGTGGTAACACACGCACACATGCGCACTCCTTTGGCCATGAAGGACTAAGCCTTTTAGGCTTTGAACACAAGAGGGTGTTTATGTGAATCGATGATCAAAGACACCCTGTGTCACCATAAGCACGGAGGGTTTCACTTGTACTGACAGCCACACACACACACACCTTATTCCACTTGACATTCAAAATCAATTAAACAGATGTTAAGACTTGCCGACTACTTGTTGTTGACTCAATATTCACATCAGAAGATACAGACACATGCAGCAGCGACCCACAACCCCCCTTCCCCATCTATACACAAACACACACACACACACACACACACACACACACACACACACACACACACCAACAACTGTCTGAAAAGGTCATAGTCAATAGAGGTGGACTGCTACATGTTATGTAGAGCATTATGATGCCAACGTGTGTGTCTCATGGCTTTACAGACTCATATGGACAGGAGGGGGATAAACTATGGTCTTACATGAAGCGGTCCAACTGACTGATGTGTACTCAGGGTCAGCCGGCTGACAACCAGGGTCAATCGGACCTGATCGATTGGACTGACCCTTTGATGGTGTGGAGTAAAAGACAGAGAGAGAAAGAGAGAGAGATAAAAGGAAAGAGAGGTGGAGAGAAAAAAGATAGAAAGAAATAAAATAAAGATACCCAGTGGGTGTTTTGAGGTGAGTATGTGTGTACCTCCAGTCCTTCTGCAGGACTGAGTGGGGAGGTGGAGGAGGCAGTGGGTGAGGATGAGGACGAGGTGGAGGACGGGGATGAAGGGGAGGTGACTCGTCTTGGGCTGACCTCCACCAGCTTCTTCAGCTTCAGATCCACATGCTTACTGTTTGTACCTGGAAAGAGAGAGAGAGAATACGAGGATAATGAGTACAAGCAGTGTATGTATACACCAAAAATAAACATAGAACACACACCCAGAACGACACTCTTAGAAAGTTAGAAAGACGAGAAAGGGGAGACGACTTAGTTTGCATTCATGTACACACGCACGCACGCACGCACACACACACACACACACACACTTGGGCAAAGCCATTGATAAGGACATATACACACACACACACACACACACACACACAAGTGAGTGGGAAGAGAACGTATACTGTGTGTATATATGATGTGTGAGGCAGATAGAGATCTGGACAGACTAGGCAGCCTTAAGTCCTGTTTGAACTGCAGAGAGCTGCTGAGGTACTGAGTGTACATTGCTGGGACTATCACCATGGTAACCACTGGGCAAGATGGAGGTCAAAGAGAAAACGGCTAATTTTGTATAGGATGTAGTCTATCCCCAATGAAAAAAATAAAAAATACTGCAGTATAATGCAACACAGTTCAACAGCACCACAGACAACAGTCTCCAAAATGATCATGAACATTATAGCCTTCATGAAAGTAGAATTTATTGCAGGGCTGTTGTATTAGAGTGCATTAGATTTAGTTAAGTGTACCTAATAAACTGGCAACTGAGTGTATTTTCACTTTTTCAGTTACACCAGATTAAACAAAAATCACTAAATCTTGCTCTCACTTCTTTATTTACTGTTTTTATTGTTTGTATTCAAATCAAATCTTGTGTAATCACAAAATCCTTTTTTGTGTGTGTTTTTGGGTTAAAAACGTAAGTATCTCCAGACAGCTGGTGGTCTGGGCTTTTAGGAACCAAAGTATTTTCACGTTTATGCTGAAATAATGGTCTGTTTTTCTGCTCCTCTTTGTTAAAACATTTACTACTTTAAGCACCTTTCACATTCATTTTCTCCAAAACTATCTTGTGATTCACTTGCTAACTCGCTCCTCTCACATTTCATCTGTCAAACCTAACCTCCTCCCTTCCTTTACCTTCATCCATCCCTAATTTGTTTGTTCTATTCTTTCTTTTTCCTTGTCCCTTCCTCACTGCTCCCGGAGTCTCTCTCTCTCTCTGCCTTCCAGTAGCTGCTGCGTACAGCTTTATTTTCCAGAGACTGGTAACCACAGCTCCCCTGCCAGGACAGACCACTGCACTGAAGAAGATGAAAGAACAGGAGGGCAACCGTTTCATGTGTCACCTCCCTCTGTGACACACACACACACACACACCCCATGATGCATGCATACAGATGCCAAACATAGACACACTCTCTTGAACTTTGTCACAAACACACACACACACACGAGGACGTACAAAGAGACGCATGAACAGACTCATATGCAGGATACGCCAAAATACAGAGTGGAGGAGGTGGGGGTGAATGACCTGGGCTGAAGGAAAGTGACGACAAAAACTGAACATTTAGGGGGAAAACATTTACAGAATGAAGTGTGGTATCAGGTACTTTAGTGTTACAATCTCCACCATCCATTTCTTTTCAAGACTACATAAAAATTACCACCAACAAAGGACAAAAAAGAGGACGGTTAAAAAAAAAACAACAGATTGCACTTCAAAGCTGGAGGAAACATTTGTCTGTTTTCATGTTTTTTTCCTCTGGTACCTTCACTGTACTCTCACCTATCTCACATCGGCAGGAAATTGAGGAAGCAAATAAAATAACTTAAATACAAAACAAAGTAATTAGTTTACCTCTGAAGATTTGAGCAAATGCTTTCCTGAAGATATTATTTTATGTTTGTCTGGGGAGCACTTTTCAGAGTTTATTAATTACTACTTAAAGAAGTTTCTAATGAAAGAAAATAGAAGAAAAAAAACCCACCAACAACAACATGGCAGCACTCAACAAATGTATACTGTAAGTTAGTTCCATGAGTATGGAGCCAATAGGATGCAGAGGTCAGAGGGGTGATAGAGGACAATTCGTGATGATGCAGTGAAAGATGGACAGCATGCAAGAAGAAAACAAGGTGAGTAAGAAAGTGATTAAGTGAGCGAGTAAAGCTTAGATCAGACTGCCAGTCTTTAGTTTGTGTTTGCCTTATTGCCATCTGATATAACGCTTGATACTTATATTTATTAGAGATTAGATATTTTCTCGTGCGTGTCATCAAAAAGAGACCATGTGTGAGTAAATGAGTGAGTGATTGAGAAAGAGAAGTAGAGAATTTGCAAATGATTCGGTATGTGTGAGAGAACAATTAAAAACTGAGCCAGGTGAATGAGTTAGTCAGAAAAATGCAAACACAAAACATGCAGCACCACACAGCCTCAGCCAGTGATTTTACCCAGAGACGTTAGCTCAGAGCTGGGGTTAGTAAGCTCCAGGGGCCCCTGGGTGCTGGAGGTGGCCTCCAGTGGCAGTGGGTTAGTAACCAACGCAGACGCAGATGTGGCAGCAGCAACAGTATCATCATCATCATCATCACCACGACCAAAATGGAGCTGCTCTTCCTCAGCACTCCCCTCTTCCTCATCCTCACCCCTTTCACCATCAACAGCATCCTCATGATGACTCACTCCATCCAAAACATCTGTGGGTACCGAGTGGGACAGAGGGAAGGACATATGAAAGGGGGTGAGTCAAGAAAGGAAAGTGAGAAGTGAGAAGTGAGAAAGGAGAGGAAAGAGAGGATGAATTTAAGACAAGTAAAAAGAAAGGTGTTAAAGAAAAAAAATTAAGACAGGGAGGAGTGCAGAAAAAAATGTTTGGGTTAGTTTGTGTTAACAGTTGTCTGTGGTAAGAGTACATGTTAAGTGACCTGATTCAATAATCCTCGTCTTAGATGTCTCAAAATGTATAATTCACCATAACATGTCTTTTCCTCCCTTAAGCATTTCAATACACTTGATGGGATGATGACACACTTTCTGTTTGCAAATAGATGGTCACCCTAATATTTAGTGCACTCATTAGAACTAGGGGACTTGGAACTTGGATTGGACTGTTGCATTTAAGTGTGTGCAACTAATTACTAAATCTTATATCTAACCAAATTCATGGTATGAAAAGGCAGCAGACTGCACCTGAGTGACAAGGAGGGACTTTGATTGATTGGTGTCCTGTCCATCTGTTTGGGTTTATGTGCATCGGTGCACAAATATCTGACACACAAAGTGAAACTGAGACTGTTTAATTCCCCTCATTCAAAGATCTGCTGCCTGCCTTTCTTGTTCCAGATAAAAGAGGTAGGGCAAACAAAAACCACAAAAACATGAAAGCACATATTCCATTAAGTCTCCTGAGGGGCTCAATAGAAATAGAAACAGTGTCTCCACATTAAGAACAAAAGAAAAAACATGTTAGAAGAAACTCAAATGGAGACCTGAGCAGCTCTAGCTGCATGGATAACCCACCATGGATTAAAACAAAACAATCAGTAAACAGCGTCTGACATGACAAGCTCCCTCCTCTGCTATTTACTACTTGGTGGGTAGAAAGCCCGAGAACAAAGAGAGAAGGAGAGAGAATCAAAATAACAGCATTTCCTGTTTTTCTTTTTTTCTAATTTGCTAGCTACGATGTGGAGTGAGCTCGCAAGCGCCGTTCCTGCGTGGCTGGCTGGGGCCTAATTAATGGGAGGCCATGGTGATGGAGTTTGGAAAGTTTCTTTGCAGGCAGACACTTGGAGGGGGCAGCCCGAGCTGCATTAAAGGACCGTGAATGGTGTTGAGGGGAGAGAGGGAGACAGAGAGTGAGACAGAGAGGGGGGGGGGGGCTAGGATTAGCCGTTCTGCTCGGCAGGCCTTGTGTCTCACAGCCAACAGCATTTCTCTCTCCTCCTCACCTCCTCCCCCTCCTCCTCTCTTGTTCCGTTCTTTCCTCCAACTCCATTTTTAATGAGATCAACAATTAGTCCAATTCAGAAAAGCTGAAAGAGCAAATAAATCAAGTGCTACCCTCCCTCTGCCTCACTGTCTTTCTTCTGTCGTTTTACCTAACAAGTCGCTGATCTCACTTCTTGTTGTTTAGGGTTTATTAGTTTTCGATTTGTTTGCTCATCCCTTTTCGCAACTTGAAAAAGACCCTCACCACTCTCAGGCTACTGTTTCTTCTGACCTACCTACTTCCTTTCTTTCTATGTGTTATCTTGTTGCCAGAGCTGCAACGATTAGTACATTAATCAATTAGTAGATTGACAGAAAAATAATTGGCAACTACTTTGATAATCAATTAATCCTTTGAGTAATTTGTCAAGCAAAAATACCAAACACTCTCTGCTTCCAGCTTCGAAATTGTGAGGAATTTCTGCTTTTCTCTGTTTTGTATCATAGTAAATTGAGTATTTTGGGGTTTTCTACTGTTAGTCGAACAAAACAAGACATTGTAAGACGTCACCTTGGGCTTTAGGAAATTGAGATTTGTTTTTATTTAGCAATTTTCACTTTTTTTCTGACATTTTATAGACCAAATGATTAATGGAAAAAATAAATAGATGAATCAATAATGAAAATAGTTGTTAGTTGCAGCCCTAGTTGAACACACATTCCTTCTTTCATCACTAATTTTAAAACATCAAGAGGCATTGTCGCTCCTTCTCCTTGAACGCAATTAAAATACTCATATTGCTTTCTCAACTTCACACACTCTTCGTCCTCACTTGTCTACACTCTCACCTTTCATTTGCATGCAGTGCACCCGAACTACCTGAACAGTACCACCAAACGAGGGGTGTAATGTGGAGGAATCTGAAACAAATGACTAGAGAGTCCTAATAATGGTCATTATCATAATAACCCCAATTTCAAGGAAATGGAAAGCAGTGGGAAATGTGCATGGCAGCATTTGCTACCCCTGCAAGCCATTATTAGAAGTGTTTGGTATTTTGAGCATAATTTGGCCGCACAATGTGTTGTGTTGATTAACAATTACTGGGCGAATGAGACGAGGGAGGAGTCGCAGGGTAAATTGCTGTTCTGAATATGAGGGTGGTGCATTTTAGACCCGCGGCTGTAGTCAAATGGCATTTTGTTTTTCTCTGAGGATTAGGCAGAACCCCTTTAGAGAGCATAATGGAAATGTGAGTCATAGCATGTGTGGATAAAGAAAGTGAGTGCATGTCAAAAGCGTGCTAGTGTGACTTTTCTTTTGTATTATAGTTAATGAGCATTAGTGAGATTTATAAGTGTGTGTGTTAATATAAGGCCTTTTAATCAAACTCTGAAAGTGTGCTCATGAGGATAAATAAAGTAAAAACGCTGTGTGTCCATGAAGGGTACATGTTTATGTTTGCTTCTGCTTGTGTGTGTGTTTAGGTGTGTGCTGACCTCCAGCAGGGCTAGCCTTGCTGCCCTTGCCTCTCTCAGTGCTGGACACATCGAGCAGGCTCATGTCAGACATCTTGACTCCGGATCGAGCCTCAGCTATGAGCTGCCTGGCTCGCTCTCTTAGCTGTCTCCGCCGCTCTGCATCCCGCTCCTGCACACACAAATAAGCACGAGAACATCAACAAAAGAATTTCGTACAGGTCAATGTCATGAGATCCGGATTAAAAAAAATCACGCAGAATGAAATCTTAGCTGAAGTGTTACATAATTAGGAATGCTTGTTTACAGTGGCCACACACACACGTTTGTATTACATACTATTTAATGATTATTAGGGATGTCCCAATCAAGTTTTTTTGGCCCCGATCCCAATTCAAGTCCTTTAATATTGGGTGTCTGCCAATTCCGATCCGATACTTACATTTACCTAAATGTTTATTACATATTTATCTGACACACTGAAATAACAGCTGAAGCCTTCTAAATTGCACCATCTTTTTTCACAAGCTATTTGATACAAATACTGAAGCTCCTGATTCAAAACAATAAAGCTGATAAGCTTAAATTATTGATATGATATGAGAAATGAAAGTTAAACTGAAAGAATGTGACTCTTGAAACTGACGTGACGCGATTGGCTAGAGAGAAGACGTATCACTCTGTTGGAGTCCATTTAGTCCACTCATGGTTGTACAGCAGTGTTACAGAGTGGAGCTTCTGTCTCGGAGTTTAGCGAGTCACTGTATTTTGCCAAAGCAGGTGTCAGACCAGAGTCAATCACCAGTGCAACCAAATAATTGTTCTCATCCACACACTCGAATTTCCCTCGTACATGGAGCAAAATGCTCTCAGCGTAAAGCTGGTGTGATTGGCTTTATTAGATACCGATCCATTAAAATATGTCCACATGGGCCCGAATACGATCATTTGGATTGGCTTGGGACATCTGTGACGATTTCATATTATTACATTATGACTACTGAGATAAGATAAGACACTATACTTGTTAATTCACACACACACACAACATAATAAAACTTCTACGACAAAATACATAAGAAGTTTTGTTATCAAAATGGATGCACACATCTTAGTGCATTATGGAGTTAGGAGTGTATAGACACACACACACACACACACACACACACACACACACACCATCTTGGCACTAGACACACAGTATTGAGCCGTCACCATCAGAGTAATGGCAGAAATGCCATTTTCAGGCCGATCCAATCTGATCCTGCTGATAGCACAGGCCACCACACACACATCCACACACTTACAGAGCAAACAGGAAAACCTTGATGATGTCAACTGACAAACACTTAACTGATGACGACCCAACCACGCACACACTCAATGCACAGGTCGCAAGTACATACAGTAAGCAGGAAGAAATGCGCAAATCTCCAAAATGAAGTTTTGACAAGACTTTCAGAAAATAAGGGACACAAAAGAGATAAGTAAGACATAAGTAATTCAAAGCTGCTCTGAAAAGCAGATGGGGCAAAGTTATGAGAGAGCATACAGATACAAAAAGTGTATCAAAAAGGCTGTTGAGTTGTGATATTTTTAAGACTGGGGTTGCGGCAACCAAAAATTAATTCACTGCTGAAGTCAGTTCTGGATGAGACTACGGTGAAAAATAACGGTTTTGAATCCTGCCTGCCTTATTAAAGCCTCTGTGAAAAAAACAACACAAGTTAAGAGGCACACAAACTCCACCTTGCAAGTACAAACTCGTCTTACACAGCTCCGCCTAAGCACAAACACACACACAACACCTACGCACTCTAAAAACTCCACCTTGCACCCCCCCCTCCCAAACATACACAACCACATATGACCCAAGGGAGAGTGAAGCTGCATTTCTCTGTCACTGTTCTCCCTCCCTGTGGTTTCCTGTTAATCAGGATTCCCCATATTGAGGCAGGGGTTTTAGGGCTGGCCTATTGAAGCCGCCCATTTATCCATTAACAAAACAAGCAGTGCCAGCTAATGAGCTACATCTCTCCATTTCCATGTCAATTGTCTGTTTGTAGCCATTGTTAGGTTGGGACAATGGGGCTGTATTGTAAATGACAGCAACCCTAATGCACTCTGTGTATGTGTGTGTGAGAGAGAGAGAGCCCAAGGGGATGCCCACGGGGAGAGGGGAACACACCTTAGAGAGACTGATAAAGGGAAAGAGGGAGACAGTGGCAGAGGGAAAGACAGAGAGAGAGAGACAGACAGGTAAAGAGTGAGATGGGGAGAATTGGGTGTTGATAATGCTTATAGAAAAGTATTGAGTGTTAAGCATAACAACACTTCTTTCCCAGCTCTCATTCAGCACAGTTCCAGGCAACAAAGCAGGGAACTATGATTTCTAATTTGAAAGAAACTGGGAATTGGTATCCTTAAACCTGGAAACCAAGTTACAAAGTTCTTTACAAGACTAAACAAAAAACACCAGTAAAAACAACTAAATCTGAGCTATTTCTGTCAATTGATGAAAAAAATTTTCACATACATGACTCACACTCAAAGCATGTAGCATGCTTGACAATGACAGAGAGAGCTCCAAAGCTCAATTTTAGGTGGCTGACAGAACTTTGGGGGCCAAATAAATGAATTACAGACTTAATTTCAATGTAGGACATTCTGTGGTATCCATAACTTCCAATGAACAGGCTAAAATACAAGGTTTTAACCAATAATATAGCTAATTATCAGTGGAACAGTGGAAATTCAATTTGTGTTCACATTTTTGTGACCTGAGAACATGATGTAAATCAAAAACAATAGAGGACCTAAGATTGACCCCTGTGGAACACCACAAGACAGACACTCCTTGTAATACTGTTATTATGTATAAAAGAACTCAACGGTATAAAAACAGTATTTTCTAAAATCTTACATATAAATGGAAGCTTAGAAAAAATGGATAGAAACAAGCGGATCAGAGTAGGTTTCTTCAGCAGGGTCTCAACTACTGCACTTTTTAAAGTTGAGAGAAATGAGCCAGAGGACAGGAAGCAGTTCACGACAAAAAACATGCTAGAACGGACTGCCTGAAATATCTCTTTGAAGAACCTCGTAGGAATAATCTCTGGAGGATTTAATTTCAGAGACTTCTGAGGTCAATTGAAAGACAATCTCTAAATGGGTTAGGATGAAGGCCAGTGTTAAACAAAAATAGATGCAGAGGTCTCTGGTCTTAATTAATAATAATTGGTAGAACTCTTTTTGAATTTTCTGACCCGGGTGGGATACTAATCACAGAGTCAAATGCCTGCAATAGTATCGCTGGATTGGTGCAATTCGTCATGACATAAAAAAGTATTCTGTCTTTCTTTCTTTTTACTTGCTGTGTTGTTTTCTTCCAACATTTATTTCTTTCCATCCTCACTTCCTTCTTTCTTAGTGTGTTTTCTATGCAGGCGTCTCCCTGCTTTTATAAACGTAATATGATAACCAGCAATGTCACTAATGGCCTTCTGGCTATGGATTGGTTCTGATATCCAATCTGGCCTTTACAGATATGGATACAGCTACCAATTTAAGTATGCCTGTGTGTGTATGTGTTGTGTGTGTATATATATATCTATACACATCGAGCTTGGGCCCCAACACACTCCAAAACATCCCACTGCATTATTGTTGTCGGCCATTTTGGGAACAGGAAATGGGAAATTGACTTTGCCTATCCAGAGGCTAGGATTAACGCTATAGAAAAATGCATCTGACTAGCGCCTAGCTCAGTCAGCTACAGAGCCACTGATTAGAAAATATGAGAATGTGTTTGGAAGGAGAGGAGAGGCTTTTTGTTGTGTAAAGGACAATGTATGACATGATCTAGGATCAAATCTTTCTGTGTATAGTATACTTGTGTGGCCATATGTGATTTTAAAGCTGAATATGTGTCCTTTGTACATGTACCACTAAGGAATCACACTCAACTACAGGAACTGAAGGGACAACTTGAGGCGGAACAAATGTTTTGGTTTTCATTATCAAACAAAAAACACATCCATAATTAAAGTGTACAACAAGAACTTCTTAAACACTTTGCAAGTGCACAAGAAGCTCGGACAGCAATGTAAAAAAGCAAGTATGAAAGGAGTTGAACACAATGCAGAGACAGCGCCCAGGGGGGCATTACTTACATACATCATTTTGGGTACTTTAAAATTCCAGCTCTTTGTCGGACCTATTGAGATTTGACAACTGTCACCCAACTGTTACCAACACTGACATCCCAATTACAACTCATTGTTCTGTAGGAACACAATATGCCAGAACGTTTTTCATTCATTCGCACGCTACTTCCAATTTGGAAAGTGGCGATTGATATCATGTGTAATAGGGAAAAGAAACACACACAGCCATTTTATTTGACAACAAAGGACACCAACAACCAGTGGATGTAAAAGCCATGGGGATGCAACTTTGGAAAAAAAGCAGAATGCACAAACCCAACCAGCCACGTCGTTACATGATCAAAGCCAGGATGGAAAAAAGAAGTAGAAAAAATGGAGAGAAAGCGTGTCAGCTGGTGGTCAGTGGGTAGCACAGTTTCAAGAATGGAGGCTCAGGAGGAGAAGAGACTTTTCTTTTATAAATGGCGACAGCAAGAACAATCGTGTACTGTGTCTTCCATTGACTGCTGGGAACCTCCATGGGAAGAGAGGCTAAACGGTTGAG
>LKNJ01000398.1:130208-150208 GCA_002120245.1 Maccullochella peelii | reverse complement strand
CATATTTTTGCTTTACAGTTTTGCAAAGACACACACACACACACACACAGAGCAGCATATGCTTGTGTGACCACATGCACACATACACTTCTCCCAAACCTAGTGTGGATCCTGATAATTAGCCTGGCCAGGCCGGTGTGAAATTACTGTTCTCATCTGCTAATGGATGAGAAGACCTGAAGCGAATAGACACAGACACACACGCACGCACACACACACACACACTTCTCCATTTAAATAATAACAGAGGGAAAAACTAAAAGAGCAAAAGAAAGACAAACAAAAAATTGGGATGTCTGCAATAAGGCTAAAATAAGAAGTCCTTGCCCTCAATATTTTTAGGAAAGCAGCTCATTAATTACCCATCTGGCTGCTGTGTTGGTAGGGGGTGGTGACATTACAACATTACAAGACATCTGCACTGTGACTACTGATATGTTGTGAAGGCCACCTATGAGGAGGAGGAGCAGGAGGTGGTGGTGGTGGGCTAAAAACTATTAGTAGTACTGCTTGTCCATCAGAGACCACAGAGAGTAGGACAGACAGCAAGACAAGAGAACAGGAAGATGAGATGTGGCAGAGAAACACAAAGGACAGGCAGAAAGAAAGACAGAGAAAAAGACAGTGGGGGGGGAACAGACAGATACAAAAAGAGGGACAGAGTGAGAGAGAGAGAAAGTGACTGAGAAGACGGGGAGGGAGAGACAGGGAGAAAACTGAACCTGTGACCTTAGATGAAAGAATCAGTCACTGTGGGCTACAATTACGGATGGCAGGAGGGAGAGCATAGGTCAAGAGAACAGGGCTACACACACACACACACACACACACACACACAATCTCCAACATATTGTTCTGCATCGAACTGCATCCATATTGATGGCAGTTACTGTAGCTGTGGATGTGTAACAAATGTACTCACTCACATTTCATTGTCACTCACCTTGTACAGACCTAGAATTGATGTCAATATAGTGTAGTACTACTAATGTAGTCATACATCAATTTGTACATATGTTTGATTTATCACATTTAACCTGAGCATTTAGAGTCAGCTGCAATGGCTGCAACAGTAGAAAAAAAGCCTCACTTCTAAGATCTTACATCTAAAAAAGGAAAGACTATAGCCACAAAGACCTGAAGTTATTCCTGTAAACATAAAAATGATGTAAGAAAAAAATAACAGTAGAATTATTATCCTAACACTTCTCCTCTGAAATCTGCTGTACCTTCCTTTTTAAAAACTTGAAACACTGCGAAGTTCATTATTCCCTTGGAGGTATGGCATATTACGGATGAATGAACAGAAAATTTACATTATGAGATATATGCTATGGAGAAAGGTGTGAGGGAGCTGTTACTGATGAGAACTAGCGCAGGTGTATGATGAGAGAGAGGGCTTTTTGTCCAATTGGTGAGTTATATGAGATACTTCTAAAAGTAAGTACTCACTGCTTTGACCTAAGTGTCTTATTTTTAGTGACTGAGGGAAACAAAGAGGATGAAAATAATCATTTGCCGAAGGACCAGACTTTGTTGGTGAGTCCAGCTTCCTCTGGACAGACTGCCCACTTACTGCTATTCAGGAGAGTTTTGGAAGAAAAGTTTTGTATTTAATGTTAAGTTCTGCTTCACCTTTTCCTGTGGTCAAAGAAGATTTGCCACTAATGATCATACCTGATCCAAGAAATTACTTTGGTAATGCAGCCCAAACCTAACTCGTTTCAGTTAGAAAACATGCTGTCATTCTGTTTGGAGAATCAAACTATATCAAATTATTCTGATTATTAAATAATCTTTCAATAGGTTTTTGGCTAATCATTTCAGCACTACAGAGAATTGTACTGTCACATAAAAACCATGACTTCTACAGCTTTGAGTAAGACATGATTATAGTTAACAGGTACAAGGATCTCAAACTAACTGATTTGCCATTCGTGCTTTAAATGCTATACCCCCAAAACAGCTAATGTAGCGCCCCTCCTCTGCCTCTGCCCAAATCATTCTGCTGCCCCCACATTAGCCACTTCCCTGAAAGAATGAAGCCCGCTTTAATTTAATTTAATTATACCTTATGCATGCTAAACCGCAAAGCACCTACTTAGATGGATGGAGAGTTAAATGGGAAAGGCTTGGGCCTCTCCAGCTGATAACATGCACACACACACACACACGCTAATCAAGACAAGACATCAAGTAATCTAATCTGAATCACTAACAATTATCAGCACATTGGCCTCAAGGCCAGTCGTATTCCTTTGATCAATGTTTTCTATTAAAAAAAGTGTAAACAATTCAATATCTCCCTCTCGCCCCTCCTCCTTCCCTCATGCATGGGAGCAGTGAGTGTGTGTGTGTGTGTGTGTGTGTGTGTGTGTGTGAGGGGGGTTATTAACCAATTGTCCTTGGAAATGAGTAAGGAAATCAGGAGGAGGAAGAGAGGGAGAGAGAAAGAGCGTAAGGTTGGGTCTGGCTACTTTAAGGAGCTAATCTAAGTGAAGTCAGCCATCTTGCCGCACAACAAGGGACAGAAGAGGACCTTTTTTTTGGTGCTAAGGAAATATATCGACACTGCAACAGCTTTGAAAAACTCTTTTAATTTGCTTTCTTCCTCTGAAGACTTTTAACGCTACCAGTCCTTGGAAGTTCCTCATTTATTTTCTCAGATTATGCCGAAATGGTTATTCCTGTGGCCTGCACACAGACATGAACACACACATTTGCATGGCTTCACACAGACAAACACTGACAACACACTTGTATATGCGCACACACACACACACAAACAGCATCTAATTCAAGGGCATATATCTCTTTAAAGATTCAGGCAGCAAATGCAGGGGCATGCGGCTGCTGCCTTTTAGATATTTCATTACCAAAGGGTATTTATTTCATTTTACCCTCAAATCCGTTGTCACCATTCTCAAAAGACCATACTTTTTTCTTACCCCCCCCCTTTACTTCTCTGAAACATTTGGAAACGTCACTGAGGATTTGACCACAGTGCTTTCCTGGGGTAACTCCTGGTCCATCAGCGTGCCCCTCTCCCCCCCTCCCAGTATATTATGTTCAGTGGAGCGTGCTCGGTTCAGAGCTGGCAATTTCCCTCACGTCTTCTCTAGTCTAGTTTGCTTCGGTACAGCAATTCTCACCCCCCACTACCATGAATGTACTTTTGCTGACAGGTGTAAATGTACAACATTTACTTAGTGTTCGAGGGAAATTGAGGGGGCAGAAAATTTGGTCGGGATGTCATAAAAATTGTGCAGAGTCAAGATGACCATGGGGAGAGTCTGAGAGAGAAAGAGAGAAAAGGGAGCGAGGGAGTCCATCCACATTTCGTTTTTTCCTACTGACACGTTCAGGTTGTGACGTTCAGCAGTCCATAAGAGAGTCTGAGCAGAAGTTAATAAGGAAAAGTCTTCCCTCCTTCTCAAAGCCTTTTTTAATAAAGTGTTCAATAAAGTGGACTGCTAGAGGATGAGACGGTTTGGACAGGCTTTTCCAGCATGTTGCAAGTGTAGTGAGCAGCGAATAGAGTACTGTGGAAGTGACATGAGGGTGCTGAAGAGGCTGCTGGTCACTCTATTAGCTGTTCCGGCACGCTGAGGTGATGCTGTACAACACTCCAGTGCACGGAGCAAAGAGGCAGGGACAGACAGCTCCAACTCAGGACAGCCTTTACTCACTACACACAGAAGAGGTCAGACAGACCTGCCGCCTCCTCAGAAACCTGAAGACCCAGGCTGACCAGAACTGAGACTCAGGTAGAGACTTTTAAGTCTTCCTCAGCTGTGATAGTCTGATTCCATTTCCACGTCACGTCTTAAAATGACCACAGAATTGACCTCCCTGACAGTATCAGAGGGAGCAATGTCAACAGTTTCAGTCCACACACACATACACACATTACTTTGACTTACATCACAGACGTTTGTGGCCCTGTTTGGTGCAGTGGTGGCCGAGTTGGGGACGTTCTTGTTGCCGGCCTTCATTGCAGCATCTCTGCGGGCCTGCTCCAGGAGGAGTCTGGCTCTCTCTTTCAGCTCCTCCTGACGAGACAGCACCCTCTGTGTGCAACGGCAGAGAGTGAGCGTGATGGAATAAAAAAATGCTAAGACTACAACAAGGACTGGGCACAGTTCATTTCCAATAAAATGGTGTCATAAATAAGGTGTCCTTTTTATGACACAGAAATCCTGCAGGCACACATGTTGGATATAAGAAATAAGTGTTTGTAGACTTTCAGACACTCTTCTTTACAAGTGTATGGTGGAAAAAAGCTGTTTTTGACTGTACATATATGCAAATAAGTATATTTTGTTCACATAAGAAGTCTCTTACTTTCTTCAAAGTTGTACTCACCTTCTCAGCAGGTGGACTTGATACAGGGGCAGGTGTTTGCTCCTTTAAAAGAGAAAATACAACATTAGCTACAGGTGTGTAGCCAAATACCAAAAATGCATTTAGAGTTGCAGGTTCTAAATTAAGTATTTTGTCAACACAATTCAACAAATAATATTACTTGGACTGGTAATGTTTTCTCTAAAATATGATTTCTTAACAAATGTATTAACTGACCTTGTGTAATTTAGTCAGATATGATGCCTAAATAAGTGATATGCCACAGAAATGAACACTGACATTTTTACCTAGAGTAGCAAGGTTTCACATTTCTTCCTTGTACAGTAAGCAAGTTGAGGTGGAAAGAATTAAGACAAGCAGACCCAAATGTAGGAGCAGGTTATATCCCCTATGATAAAGAGGGTCTGCACTTTGGCATCACGGGGCCAGCCTACAAGCCTGTCTCATAGCCCTGTCTGGGTCCAGTGGTGTGGAGAGAGCATGACGGCTTTGACAAGAAAGCAAAATACACACATAGCTTAGAATTTTATCTGGAAGGTAATCCTGGCTGTATTATAAGGGGGTGCAAACAGGGCCAACAGGACCTTTGCATTTGGCTTCGACAGAGGAACATTACAACCAAGCTGTGTATAACACTGAAACATGTTTATCCTTTCAACAAGTCAAATCTGGCTGTTGGTGCAGGCGAGGATGCATCCCGCTAACTAGATAACAGCAGATCAAAATGGGGTGTCATAGCTGTCAATAACCCCACTGCTGCCCCCCGCCTGCCCCGTGACCTTTCGACTTGTAAACAGGAAGCGGTAATCTGGGGTTAACCAACGCAGGCAGCAATGTATTCAATGTGTGTCTGTATGTGTGACTGTGTGCGCACACGCATGCAGGTGCGTGCCAGTGCGTGTGTGAGACGAGATGAGGTGTGCTCTGCGCAAAGCGTCGCCACGCCTGAGCAGTCACGGCGCCAACTGCCATCAACTGAAGGGATGAGAAATATAATGAAAAATATAATGAAATGTCAAAGCAGGGGGTTTTTCCTGGGTGCCTTCTATAGTCACCACATGTTAAGGGCCCAGCCTCGACGCGTCTGGCTCTCGGCAACGAGACAGGCGACGACAACATCTAATGCAGAACGGGAGCATTTCGGTACGGTCATCTCTGCAATGGCATCAATGAGGTTGGGATTTGAAGCTTAGCGAGTGCCAGGAGGGAATGAATGTTCACCACATGCTCTGTCTTATGACCGATGTATCTGTGAAAGTTTCAATCAAAGCCAGGGTGCAAGGATAAAAACCTGAACAATCCATTTAGGGGCCAGGCAGGTACCTGCAGGTAAACGCTGTCAGAATCTTAATACCTGACTTAAGTAGCAAGATGTGAATTAGTCTACATCATGCAGACTGATCCAGAGGTTGTTTAAGGTACAGGATTTATAATTAGCTGTGAGATAGTTTAATGCATCTCTTACTGACACTTAAAGGACATGTTTAACTATATTCAAAACACTGGGTGAACACCGAGAATATTCCTGTTTCTACATCCCTGCAATTAGTGGGTCTGCATGTGCTGCTTTGCTTCTATTTTATTAAAACTTAGTGATTAAGAAAAAAACATATCAATTATTTTGCATGTTAAAAAAGTGATGTCAGCTCTTACAAAACAATAGTACAAATTGAAACAAACGATGGTGCTTTTGAGGCAGTAGGGAATCTGACAAAGTCATAGCACTTGGACAGAGAGGAACATCTCTATTTAGGAATATCCATAAATAAAAATATTGTACCAGGTTATGCAGCACTCTGGAACTGGATTCTCCTAATGTGTATTTACATGTTCAGTGTGCGTTTACCTTATTTGTCTGGGTGTTTACCTGTTTGGGAGGCGTGTCTGTGTGGTTGACTGGAGGGGAGCTGGTGTCTGAGACGGGCTCAGACTCTGAGTGACGCAGGCTGGCCCTCTTCTTCTTGATGAGGTCTGCATCCCTGTTATAGGAGAAGCCCAGTTTCTGGTGGGGTGGGGAGGAGGAGGCCCCTCTCCTGGTGGGGGACCCTGGTTCTGTACTTCCCTCCCTTGTTTCCACTCCCACCTCATCCTTCTGCTGTCTTTCCTTCTCCATCTCTCTCTCCACTCTCTGTGGTAACTCGCTAAGGTCTAAAGTGTTGGCTTTGAGCAGATTCCCCCCGTCCTCAGAGCTTGATGGTGTCATGTGGGTCGGGTCTGTTGCTGAGGTGGGTAATGCTGTGCGTGGTGATGGGACAGGAGGGGAGGACTGTAAAGGCCCTGCTGCTGGCAAGCTGACCACTCCTACTTCGGCCTTCCAACCCGGCTCCATCGCCTCTTCCTCAGCAGCTTTAGTGCCATTAGATTCACCACCAGCAGATGCAACAGGTTCAGAGTTAGCCTGGTGGTGCTGCACGTCGTTGAGTTCCGCATAGAACTTGTCCTGGTCTATGGAGGCGTTTGTATCAGTTTCAAAGTCGCCCACCTTGTAGGTGCTGCGATTGCTGTTTGCCTCTATCTGCACCACGTTGAGTTCCTCACCGGAGAAGTGGGCCCGGATCTGGTACAGGTAGGTCATTACTGTAAGCTTGTCAGGAATGGCCAGCAGCACCATGTCTGATGGTTCCAGGAGACGGGAGATACCCAGGCTCGCAAAGCCATCATATGCCTGCCAAAAAAGAAACAACTTTCAATTACAGAATCATATAACACCACAGAACTGCTGTCAGGTCACAAATAGTGTCTACCTGTAAAATTGGGGGAAAAAGAGTTTACTGTTTGAAAAAAATGGTGAATAAAGGAAAGAATATGCCACATTACAACAAGGATTGAGAGGGATGGAGGGTGATACAGGAGAAGTCTGGTCATAGGTCGTAATTGGTGCATGGTGCATTGCATGCATGATCCATGTGTGTATGTGCTCATGTGTGTTTGTGCGTGAGAGACACCTTTGGCATGACTGCTGACAGGTCATGTCAGGGATGGTTGTCCCCGATAAGAGAAGTAGATACCCCAAGACAGAGCGCTTAATCCCAAAGTGTGTGCGAGAGTGTGTGTGTCCTTATCGCCCCCCTACATCAACCTGCCCACGCTCTCCGTCACGCGTGTAATTGGTCTGATTAGAGTCTGATGAGAAAATACAGGTTTGATTATCAAGCGACACACGAAACCCAATCCCCCATCACCAGATAGACTGAGACAGAGAGACAGAGAGAGAGAAGGGATGAAAACCATTATCGCAGCCAATGACAGGTAAATAAATAGATTAACAGCACACACACAGACGCTACCTCCATTCCTGCGCACACACACATATCCTCCCCATCCATCTCTCCCAGGTATCACAGCTTGTATCTGGCCTGCTTGATAGTGTTGATCTAATTCCAACCTGTTGCAGCGGCTGTTTGTTTCACTGCCTCCGTAGATCTGTCCCAGTCTATCAATCTCTCCCTCTTTCTCTCTGACTTCCAAACCCTTCTCCATGTTTTTTAACCTTTATTTACCCCGGGGATTGTTTTGAAGAGCCTGCTTACTCTTTTTCAGCCCTGTCCTGCTTCAACATAAGTCCTTCTCTTTCTCCCCCTCCACATTTTCTTACCTCTATCTATTCATTGAAGGGGTCTATTAAGCATGTATGATCATTCATTAAGTCTCTGATTTGCATTCATCCAATACATCTGGGAGTTTTCTTGTAAAACTACTGTCTTAAAGTTGAAGTTGCTCGGGGGGCATCACTCAAAGGATGGGTTTTTAGCGCTTTGCTGAAGGGTACCTCAACTGTAGCTTCTACAAAAGATATTGACTGTGTGCGCTGTGTTTGTAATCACTCCATATTTGTACCTAGTGCACCATATTATGTTTCCGGCATTTCATTTGAGTGTCTGAACTCTAATGTATGCACTAAATAGTGCCCTAAAAGTTCCCACAATGGAATAAAAATAGTAGCAGCATGTAGACTCGTTTTCCATTAAAAAAAAATCCCACAATGCAATGCTTTGCCTTTGATAGATGTGAAAATTACAGTTAACTTAGATTTATAGTTCTGCATTAAGGGGTTACAGCATAGCTATAGTGCATACACAAATCATTGCCATATCTGACGTGCGCCTCCTCAAAATCTAACTACAGCAGCTAAAGCTACTACAGAGATACCACATGGGAACCACAAGAACTGTGATTGGTCAGCATGGGTTGCTTGTGTTTGCTTCTACAAGTTTCTGATACAAGAGTGAAGACAATATCAGTTAGTTGAAGACTCTTCTGCTTTTCAGTAACCATTTCCAATGTAAACCTTCTGCTCACCATGACGGCCGCTCTTTATCACAGTGAGTGAAAGAAAGTAAACACGGCCGTTGCTCGACAACAGTCTCCTATTCAGTAATGAGACGAGACGAAAAGGATGTTACTTGGATGAAATTCCAGTTATTCAAGTACATGCGAAGGCCAGTGTTGCTCTATATTCAAAAGTGAATGAAAGAACGTAAACACACAATCCAGTCTGGTCAAGTACGATACATCAGTCTAATTTTGTGGTGGTGCTATCAACGGTAGATCCCACGGCGAACTATTAATCAAGTCTTCTACTGTATGGCGGGTTTGACGTTTGAAGTTTTCAAAATCTCAACTTACCACTCACTACAGAGTTATCTGTTGAATCATGTGGAAAGCGAACAAAGGAGTGATTTTGGACACAGATCAGAAAACCTTTTTAATGTAGTAAATCTTATTTCTCCACTGTATTTGTTTCTATGACAGACAGAGAGAACTGGTGACACGAGAATAGAAGGAGATAAATGGAGTATAAGAAGGTGGTTTAACAGAGATGTTTCTCAATTTACAATCAATTATGATGTCTTTTGTTAGGAGGAGTCTCTTTCACTCTCACCTCTTTTGTCCCTTTCTATTGATGCAAAGTATGTGTTTGTGCTTGCAGAGACAAGGCAGGAAGAAAGAACTGACGGCGGGAAAAAAGAAAAGGGAGAACAGAGAGGAGTTTGCCTTTACAGCGAGCCTGTTTAAGTCCCCCCCTCCTCCTCCTTCCTCTGGCAGAAAAGGAGTGTGAAAGAAAAAAGAAAGGGAGAAAAGAAAGAAAAAGAATATGGGGAATAAGAGGGCCTGATTGGGTTTCTAACAAGTATTCAGGGGAGCAAAGTGTGCTTACATTGTTCCCCTCTCGCCCAGGGTAGGCTGTGAAAGAGAGCGACAACTTTGCTGCTCAATAGGGACAGAATGAAAGAACGAAAGAGAAAAGAGCGAGAGTGGGAGAACGTGAGAGCTGTATGAGGAGGAAGAACGGAGGGAGGCTCTCGAGCTGGGTTTTGTTTCAGGGTCGATGTTGGTCTTGACATGCGCTACAGTCTTTTTGACCTCAGTGTCATGATTTATTCTTTCTATATCTTCTCTTATAGCTTGACGAGCGCAGGTCATGTCATACTGAGACACTGATGACTATTGAGGGAAGACCTGTTGCTTTTAGGGTGAATTGTTTTCTGTGGTGGTAGCCTACAGTACATGCCCACTGCAGTTAAAGGATAAGGCTGGCGATATTCTATATCTTTGTTATTGTCAACAAATTCCAAGAAAACATCAAAGTCAGCAGTGGGTTGGTGTGTCTCAGTACTTTCTCACTTCCCTCACTTTGGCTCTGACTAAAAACAAAAATCATTAAAAAGAACAACAATGGAGCTCTATGGCACAGAGTAATAAGCTATATCAGCTTACTATGTAGCTTGGCTACATAGACAATACTTGTTAGTAGGATCAATTCATTATTGGTTTTGGTCTTTTTGTGGGATTTGTTGATAATGAGAAAAATATATAATATATATTTATGCCTTTAAGCTCCAGTTCTTGTATCTATTTTCATCAGGTAACACACAAAGTGTAATTAGTCTTTTGTCCCCTAATCACAAGAAGATTAAACTTCATTACTTGAAATTTTATGGCATCAAAAAAAGTTATCAAAAAAAAAAAAAAAAAAAGACGAGAGGAAAGAATATTGTACTGCTAGGCAATAATTCAATATTGTTGTTGTGGTGTTTTAATGAAGTCATAATTTAGTTACTTCTTCACAAAATGTTGTTATATAAATTAATGCTTCCAAGCAAATTATAATCAAACACTATCACGTTGGTTGTTGAAGTTTTGGATTTACATGTATGTGTAGTTTTGTCTGCTGTAATGCATTAGAGTGAAGCACAGCTTATTACAATCTGCTTGTTATTTTACTATTATTATTATAAATGATAATGGCAATATCAGCCAGCCTTAATTCTTGATTAATAGTATTTGAAAAAAGCCTGTCAATAGAATTAATCTTCTGTATTTCTCAACACGGACTGATTATAGCACCATTTTTGTCAAATACGAATATCATGTATTTTGGAAAATATCTAGTTTTCTCACTTTCCATCATCCAACTGACAAAGCTTTTGGTCTGGACTAAATGTCACCGTTGCCTGCCCCAGGCCGCTGCTCCCTGCCCCCCCCTCCCTCTTAGTGACTGACAGCTATCTATCGTTGTCAATCATCAACTCCCCCACTCCCTCTCAGCCCAACCCCTCACGGTTGTGCTCAGGGAGCTTTAGCCTGGTGCTTGGTGCTACGCTATCAGATGGCATGACAAATGACTTCTCCTTGGCCTCATTACACACACACACACACACACACACACACACACACACACACACACACACACACACAGAACAGCACACTGACAAAACAGGCAAGGCGGAGGAGCAAGCAGTCCAAACACACAGGCGATCTCAACATGCAAACTCCTCAAACGGACAGATGAGCATGTGGACACACACACACAATCATCCACAGACTAGCGTACATACACATATCCACTGATGATGGATCGTTTCAAAGACTGTAAATGTTCTAAATATTCACTTCTCTCTCTTTTTTTTCTACCCACCCCCAATATTGATTGTCCTTATCTGTCATAATTCAGCACAGTCTGAGCTCATAGCAATCACTCTTCACAGATAGACTGTGAAAGGAGGAGGGGGCATGTCTATCAACTAGCTATTAAAAGCAGAGATAGTTGTCATTTACACATTTCCATTCCTGCTGTCCATTCAATAAATTCTATACATTCTATTAACTCCTTATGAAGCAACTCTATACAACATTGTGGATGGGGTTAGAAGTCTCTTTTCATCACCCTCTTTCATTCTGTTCTTCACACATTTTTATTTCCTCTTAAAACATTAAATCTATTTCTTTACTCCTCTTTCTCTAATATTTCTCTCTTCAGTCCTTTACCTGCCACACTATGCTGTCCTAGCCTCTGCCTGGTCTGAGGGGTCCATCTTTTCTTGCAGGCAATATCACGAGCACCCTTCTCTGGTTCAACACCTTCAGGCTACATGAAACCACACGATGCTCTTTCCTCTCGCCTGAACCCACTGGCTTTCACAATCACAGTCACCTACAACACCAAGTGTGATTCATGTACGATTATTGCATGTGGCACTGCTGGAAACAAACCAACAGCTTCCATGGTATAAAAGCCCACATCACATCTCACATACAGCGCCAATCAGTTTACATGATTTTAATGTCACTGTACATGTAAAATAGGACCAACATTAAGTGGCACACACTGTCAATGTCTGACTCACAACAACCTGGGAAACGTAACACTCGTCAAGCACAAAATGCTGGTTACATTTGTTTTCGGTTGATAAATGAATAAGAATCAGCCTCTTCACTGCATGCTAACTTTACGAACTGATAATATTTGCTTATCTCAGATCCTTGTTCTTAACCTGTTCTCAAATGTCGTCCCTGATTAGCTGTACACACTCTGTGAGCCAATTGGGGAAAACAGTCGGCATGAAACGGGACCCTGATTGGCCAATACAGCGCACATCAATTTCAGGTGTTAGACCAATAAACAGGACACGTGACGTGAGCACCTTTTTGATGTTCTCCTTATTTAACATTTCACAAAATATATTCTTCCATTCATGAAACACTGAAAAGTTGTAGGGTCAAATGTTTGTATGAAATGTGTTTGCAGGTAAACATTTCTGGCTGGTAATGTTTTGGTTTGTTTGCCAGTTGTACTGGATAAAGCAAACAAGATAAACAAAGACGTATTTCATACTTTTTGTAATGCATTACACCTATTTAAGAGTGTGTAAATGTAGTACAAAGAAACATTTTACACACATGACATTAAAAAAATGACATCCAACTTTTAAGGACCTTTTCAGACTGTATGCCTCTGGAAAAGGAAAAAAAAATCTGGCCCTGCACAATTCCACTTATATTTACTAGCCAATACCTTGTTTGGCATATTCCCAATGTTTCTTATATACATATGTACCCAGATTCTTAGCAGTTAGCTGATATCTACCTGTGTCACCTCTACGCACGGCAGAACAGGTCACTTGGCCAAATGTATATCAGCAGCTGGTGTAGATCTTTACAGAGAAGCTGGTCGCAGCACGGTGGGTACAGTGCTGCAGCTATTCACCAGGTATCACCTTCTACGGCATATTCCCATATTACTTATATCTACCAATTTCTTCAGGGCTACTTGAGCACCTGGAGGGGGGTGAGGGGCAGTTAGCAGATATGGGATTGGGTCTCTCGCTCTCCCTCCTCTGTGGTTATTGTCAACAGGGTAGCATTCATGCCTAACAGGGCCACCAGAGGTTATCGCTGAGCCAGAGTGTGTATGAGAAGAGGAAATCAAGCTGCAGGAACCCGACGCATATCGTTCTGTGTAGCCCTCGGGGGCCAAAGAGGGGACAGGGCGTCTGTGTGTATATAAGTATGTGAATGTGTAGTAACAGAGTGAAAGGGGAAAAACAGCGGTGTGTGTTGTGTGCACGGATAAAGTAAACGTGCACGCCAAGAGCCAGAGGGACAGAGGGAAAATGGTGATATGTGCGGGTGTGCACCTCAAATTGTGAATGTGCAGATAAGATGGCATAGGTCAAGGAGGAAAATAGGTGTGAATGGGTTATTCAGCTGAGCTTTATGATGTGTGGGTTGTAATTTGTTAGGAGAGGAGAGGAATGAAACCAAAGACTTGCCAACATAGATTACAGTTGGCACACACCAATAAACACAAGCATAACCCCTTTCCTGCACACTTTTACACACACGCGCACACACACAAACAAAACAGTCTAATCAACACAAGACAAATATGCTCTTATTATATACACACTGACATCAACACACACAAAGCAGGGGCAGTTTAGTAAGCTCCCAGCAGGCAGCTGAGTTAAGATAACATCTCACCTCTGCCAGGTGACTAAGGTATGCTTTGGGCACACGTGGCCACGTACACACATCACAGCAGGGGGAACGTCTTAGAGGCACTGTCATTATAACATTCTGGCTGTAGTGTGTACGTGTGATTGCATTTGCCTGTCTTCATGTGTGTTTCCACCCTCCCCCATCAAACCCTGAAACACACATACACACTATATCCAGGGATTAATGGCAGATCTCTAAATAAGGCCAAATGGAGATGTGGATGGGAGGGAGCTAAGTGGTGTGAAGGGCCCAGCGGTGGCTGCCTCTTACCTTTTTGTTGTTTTCTTTAATATCCTGAGGATTGAGCGACTTGTAGTCTCTGAAAGAACAGTGGGGAGGGTCAGAGAGGAGGCAGGAAGAGAAAAAGAGAGAGAGAGAGAGAGAGAGAATGGGAGACAGAGATAGCGGAGAAAGAGTTGTGTTTAAATATGCATCACATGTAATGGCATTAGAACTGTAACATGCAATTTCATAGCAGTGCAATCAACAGAACTAATAGAGTGGAAAATATGTAAAAATAACACACCGGAGTGCAAAGGCACATAAGCATAAACACACACACACATATAGGCATGTGTACACACAGCACGGTTGTGGTAAATTATCTTCACGCCTGCTCTCTTGATGGGGCTGCAGGTTTCCATATGTTGTACTTTTGAGTGTTAAACACACACATTAAATACTAAACACTTAAAGAATCTCACACACAAACAGAAGACTTAAAATGTTCACAAAGAATAATATATCACACACACAAGCACAACGAGATGATGGAGTCTGTGTGCGTTAGTAGGTACACAACTGTCATCTTAAACGCACAGACAGGAATGATGGATACGAGGACACAGCATGATGACAAGTTAACTGTGCAAATATGATACCAATTTACTAAAATAGGCAAATGAGAAGAGTCTTCATCTGATATGAATACACTACAGATCCCCTGACCTTACATGATCTAAACTTTATTCATTATTTTGTTTTTTCTCAAGGGGTCAACAGTCTGGTTTCCACCCAAATTTGCTGGTCTTATTTCTAGCCCCAATATTGTGAGAGACACATTCTCTTAGTGTGAGTGTGTGTTTCATACATTGTGTCAGGTCTGAAGTGGTGCAGCAGGGCGCAGAAGGCCAGCCCATTCCTCCAGGAGGTGGTGAAGTTGGTGATCTTCACCCCGCGGTAGTTCTTGGTGACCTCGCGGCACCAGGCCAGCAGAGACTGGCTGGCGTTGGGCTTCCCTCCCAGAACTGGGCTCGGGACGGGGCTGGGCTGCAGGCGGAGAGGACGAAGAGGAGGAGGAGGAGGGTTGAAAGGGGGATGATTGGACAAGGACATAGAAAGGAAAGTATCGAGACGGAGGAAAGAGAAAAAGATTTTGAATTTAACATTTTAAAATATTACACCTTCACAATGTGAAGCGCATCGATGCAACATGTTGATATCCATTTCATATATTAGGGCTGTTTTATTGGGGTGACACAAGTTCAATCACTGCAGATTTTTAAAGTATGAGGGAGAATAAACATTAATACTGATTGTTAAAAATAAATGGCGCACATTGGAAAGGCACTTCATTTCCTGAGGTAATGTAACATAAGAGATAAATGTGTTTTTCAGCTGGTATCAGAAAATACTACACCTGTTCTCCAAACACTTGGCACAAAAGGGTTTGTAGTAATGTTTTTGTTTTTTTTAACATTGTCCACATTGCTACTGCCCCCTTCCCTCCACGTCTGAGCTCCTTTCATTATTTATTTCTCCATAAAATGTTTTACTTAGCAACCTTCACCCATCCAATTAGCTTGCTTTACTGACATACAATGAGCACACGCATGCACATACGCGCACACACGCAGACATGCACCATAATGAAGGGCTCTTGCACAAAGCAGTGTACGACCGTGGATAATGTAAACATCTTATTAATTAGCTCCGCCTTTGAAGTCTTATCTGGGTCGAAAGCTTTCACCATTAGGAGCCTTTACCTCTCCCAGACTCCAAATCCCACAAATCCGTGGTGGCGTGGAGACACTGGTCTTCCTCTGACGGCCAGAAGAACCAGAGCTATTCTGATTATTCAGCTGGCTATTCACTAATCTGGTTATGGGAGCAGACAGATATGGGCTAATTCTCTCAGATCATTTGGGAGAGAAATGGCAAAAATGTCATTGAGATTTGATTAAATTCATTAGAGGCCAGTGATCAAAAAGACTATGAAATGTGTTCAAAATCCAAGCGCATATTACTATTGTATGCAAGACAATGCGACATTAACATATGACTAATATGACAGATTTCCTAAATTACATGACACAATATGTTTAAGCACAAAATAAGATGAAATTTCCAACACTAGTAAATGTGAAAAATTTGGAAAATATACAGTTTAATTTTGTTTAATGCTGCTTTACTGAACCACATTACAGACTTTTTAAGGCTTTCAGTTTAGTTAATACTACCACACTCCAGACGTTAGTCCCTGCAGTTAAGCTGTCGTGTCTACTCTGTTTTGATTATGTACCTTCTTGTACAATATTGGCTCAGATGACAATATGCAAATTTCGTCCTGATGTTGCTCTCACAGCCAGGTGATGTTTAATTTCATTGCACTTATGCAAGTCAAACCTTTACCTAACCTTTAGTAGTGAAAAGTGAATTTAAAGATGTTAGTTTGACACAACCCGATATTGACTACCATAACGAGTTAACCCAGTTTTTAAACACACACAGTGAAGCTCTGGAGAAAACGCAGCTCACTACAATGTGACTGCCTGAGTAACAAGGCTTGTGGTGGCCAACCAACCCCCTCTGTTGGTGCCTTTCTGCTACTGCAAGAACAGGAGAGCCACAGAACTGAGGGGAGACGAGACAAATTTAAGGAAGCAGTATTATTAGGCACAGGTGTGCTGGGCTTGAGCATGTTTAAGCCTCTTGCAGAATCCATTACAACTTGCAGAAGGTTATTCAAGGAACGTAGGAAAGAAAAGAAAAAGAGAATTTGTTTCAATTGGAAATTAAAAAGTTATGGAACAGATTGGCTGGATGATGTCGCTCCAAAGAGAGAGATGTGCTTAAGCTTAATGCTGAGCCCGAGACCTAGACCCTTAGTGTACAGCCACACTTCTGAATTCCCATCCTAACCTAATTTTAAGATTGTCTGAACCAAAACTCAGCATCGACTTTGTACGCTGTTAAGCCTATGACAAGATTAAACCTGTCACCCTTTGGATATTTTGTTGTCCTTGCTGTTCACAGACTTTAAGACACTAATAAGTAACTTGTTTGTAATGCCAACAGGAATAAACAAAAAAGTGGTACTAAAGCAATATTAGTCAGTTAGCTGTAGTCTACAAGAATGTCTCATACTCTTCTATTGTTGTAGTTTAACCTGTGACTGTGAGCCTGGAGCCTGCTGAGATGCCACAAGGGCCAAATCAGATGAAAGAGACTGGAGGCCATCTCTAATAGCAACTCCTAACCTTTGTACCAATGTGTGTGTGTGTGTGTGTGTGTGTGTGAGTGAGAGAGTCATGCAGACCCCTACGGCAGTCTCAGTACAGGGAGACGGTAGCGGGAGCCTGAGGGGCGGACACTTGACATTTCCGGCTTTAAAAGAGGGCCTTAACCTTTCCTCACAGCTTCTCCAGACACGTTTTAGGCGGCCTCGACAATGCCTGCGTGCCACTCAAACAAATGGAAGAGGTGAAAAAAAGAAGAAGAGAAAGAAAGAGATAAAAAGTGAGAAAGTCAATAGCGATTATAACACGGTTGCAATTACTGTACGTGGATGAGAAGAGAGGTCAATGTAAACAAGGAATAGTTTTTGACCCCATCAAATCATTTTAATATACTTAACATATCACTGACTAATCTAATGTAATGCAGGTAAGACATACACTTCTCAACATTTTCAGTACACAAGCACATACTCCTCTTGGGCGACTAAACTTGAGCTAAACTTGTTTCTCCAGTTGTCCTCCGCTTTTGGTTGTGACAGTAAAAGTGTGTGTGTGTGTGTTTGTAGCGTTTCAGTGTGGAGTGGTCTTCCTCCAGGCCTTCCCTTTCTGCTTTTTCAAGTGACGGTTGAAAGTAGCTGTCTAATTTGAGCGCCCTAATTACCTTGGATTAGAGACCAGGTGCTATTAAAGCAATTAGACACACAGCACACTCCAGTGCCGCAGACCCTGTACCCTAGCCGGCGGAAAGCACACACACAGAAAAATACACACCTGTGTAACTTTGCCAGTGAAAAATGAAAAACATACATTAGCCAGACTTTCAGGCACACTCATAACACACCCACCCACCTATCGGCATACAGCTGTCTGAGCCAACAGAAAACAAACACACATGTAAATAAACATGCAGCATAATTTGCACTTGGTTAAAAAAACCTCACACACACGCTACTAAGTTCAATTTATTACATATGGAAGAGAAGTCAAGGATAGTGTTGTTAAGAGTCAAGTTCAGGTGCTTTAAAAACCTTTGTTAAACCAAGAGCATGCGTCATTTCAAAAATACATGTGCGACAATGAAAGCGATTCTTTTCTTCATTCCTGGCAAACCAGTTTTTAGAAGCGACATGGTGTTCATCCAACGACAGCGACGCGTGACTAGCAGTGACCCTTGCGTTCATCACAACCCAAACTGATGTCATTTTCTCAATCGGCAGTCCAGACTGTTCCATTACGCCCTTTCCAGATAAAGGTTTACAAAATGCATCTACGCGCTCAAGCTTTCATATCCATCAAATACTGAACAAATACCATATCTTCCTCTACAGGAACTGGCTGCATTTCCTTAAGACACAAACACGGGAGGAGTGAAATTTTCATGAGGAGCTGAAATGCACCCTGACTTATCAAACAGTTTGCTGCCTTGCCTAAAGGAAGGTGTGCACATATATGTATTGTGTGTGTGTGTGTGTGTGTTTGTCTTTTATCTGTCTGTGTGAATGTCACTGGATGTGTGTGTGCAACGCTGACACAGCCATGTAGCTAGCTCGCCTCGAGGGGAGGATTAGCGGAGAGCATTGCCTCGGCCCACAAACATTCCATATTAAAAAATGAAAAGGCAACCTTCATTACTATCAGTGGCACATAACCTCCCCTCTTCCTCCTCCTCTGCTACTATTATACACAGCCCTAACAGCCTGGACGAAAAATACAAGCCACTGACAAGAGATTCCATTATTCCTGATGCCTCAGTGTCAACAACATACATCTGACAGGGCAGAGAAAGAAAAAAAAATGGAAGAAGGGAAAAGGATGTGAGAGAGAAAGAAGGGGGGTTAAGCTCACTACAATGCCTGAATGACAAGATAGGAGGAAACCTGGGAATGGAAGCATCCAGGTTCCTGTTGGTGCTGGTGTCAGGAAGAGGATTTTTGGCGTCAGCAATGTTATTTATTTATTATTTTTTGTTTGTTTGTTTTGGGAGGGTGGGATGTGATTCGAGATCTGGAATCACGGGTAAAGCGGATGAACCATGATATGGAAAATTAGAAAATTGTCGATCTTAGGTCTCAGGCAGAAGAACAATTCTGTAGCGAGGTTGGAAACTGCTGCTTCTAGATTTGGGCAATATGTCAATATCTGCTGTACAGTATAAGGGCAGAAGTAATTTAAAATACCTTTTAGAGCAACTCTGCAAACCATCCACTGACTTACTGTGAGTTGAACAGTACTATACCAACAGTAAACCTCTTTTCACCAACATTTTACATGGCGAGGATGGGCCAGGGGACATAGGTGAAGTTTAAAACAATCAACAACAACATGGTTTCACGCTCCTGGCTAAAATTACCTTGCAGCATATGTGGATTACAATACTAACAATTATCAAAACACTGATTATTTTTAATCCCAAAGTTTGCATGGAGCTCTTTTACTGTTTTTCAGATCAAAGTCAGCAACTGAACAGTACTCCTTGAGTTGTAAGACAAACGCTATTACTACGCCATCTACTACTGGGTCACCCTGTTGGCCTAAATGAAGATGGACAAATGTAAACAAAGTTACATAGCATCGTACACAATTAAATGACTAAAGAGTGTGGAGTCCATTTAAAAACTGGCCTTTCAGAGTCATAAAAAAGACACAAGTGAAATGCTTTAAGTGGCAGCTTTGTCTCTCCCTCTGGGGCATAACGCTTCAATGGAAACTTAACTGGCCTCAACCCAATGACATAAACCCACGACTCTGTGGAAAGAAAAGAGCTTCCGTGTCTTTCCAATCTCACTTTCATGGCTTCAAAGCAGTGTCAGAGAGTGTCAGATTTGAGAAGGTGTTGAATCTCATACTCTTTAAAACTTGTAATCCGCTCAAGGAGCCTACGGCAAAAAAAAAAAA
>LKNJ01000398.1:0-130185 GCA_002120245.1 Maccullochella peelii | reverse complement strand
CACACACACACACACACACATAGCGAAGCACACATAAACACACACTGACTTCAAATGACAACAGGGTCTACAGTATAAAGGCACACATACTGTATATGAATACATGCTCAAATTCTAATGTACTAATACTGAACAGCAGGCACATACACACGAACTGAAAGCATACAGAACAGGCAAAAACGTACAGACATACAGTATGGATAGACAGTTTAGAAAAGGTAGGCAAACACACAGTAACACTCAGCTCTTATCCAAGACATACACACACACACACACACACACACTTGAAAAACATTAATACCTGTTCACATTTAAGAGGATAAAGGTTAGTGCACTTGAGTAGCCTGTCCATCCTGCTACTGAAAGCGCCCATGTGATTGGCTGGGCTCCAACTACCAACATGCTCAATTATTTAATTGCACCTTCAATCAAAACAAGTAATTTGTTTAATCTGGGCTTTCTATGTCCGACGTCTTCACATTAGGAAAAGACGGAGCGGGGGAAAAAAAAAAACAAAAAAAAAAAAGAATGATCGCCTCGCATCATCTTACCCATGAAATTATGCTTCGGATTTCAAACGTTGCCTGCATGAGAACAGAGGGGAGGGAGCAAAGTCCAATCAAAAGTTCAATTATGTAAATTGAGATGTGGAGTGGATGGAACAATAGGGAAAGGGGGTGGGGGACAAACGCTGGGGCAGGAGAGGGGAGCGAATGTAGCGTGAAAAATAATACACATTAACATACAAAGGAAATATCGCATTACTGTTGTAATCACACCGAGGAGGGGCTCCTTCCAAAGAGAGCCGTGAGAGAAAGTGTGTGTGCACGAATGTGTGACTGTGCATGTAGACACTGTTTAGTTACGTCAAGCTTCATTTTATGTGTGTGAACAGAGAATGATAACCCCTTGCACCTGAGAGCTCGCAGGGAGGTTGAATATATGCACCTGCTATATGAACCTGCTTACTTTTAAGCAAGCCACTGAAGCTGCTATGCCACCTAGCCAGGCAATATTGGACCGATCGTTCCCAATTTTGTACACAAATCCTTGGTGCTACGGCTTTGTGTAATATCACAAAGTAGGAAAATATGTAAATACATTCATCATGACGGTGATGGGGGGTTGCTAGTGATTCGCTCAGAAGCAGATATGCTTCCCATCTAGCGGTGAACCTGCAGGCCAAGACAGAGGGCCTTTCGGCAGTTGGCTACTGAGATGTAAAATGCAAAAATCAGGGAAAGCGGTTTCCTTTTCCAGGACCATTTTGCTTCCAAGGCCTATTCTGATCCAAAGGCATAACCATGCAAAGCAGCAAAAAAAAGAAAAAAGAAAAAGAAGCAGAACAGGAGAGGACAGGCAATGCTTTGAAATTGAAATAAAAACCATTCACTGAAAAAAGAAAAAGAAAAAAAAACATCATGAAATAACACAGTTTGGAGGAGGCAGCAGACAAACGAGGGACTGTGCCAGCTTGCAGTGTGCCCACCCGCCCGCTTGCTCGCAACGTGTAACACAGGGGCATAATGTGGTGTAAGCACTGGCTTTAGCTTGTCATGGAAACGGCAGTAGCATTACCCACACTCACGCCTCTGCAAATTAGCTTTTGAGGGGGGGGACGACACACGCAGGGTGGGTAGGTTTGGGATTGAGTGTGTGTATCTGTGTGTGCGGTAAGGGGGTGGGGTGGTAGGGGTCGATGGTATGGAAGCTGGGATCCAGTTAGGGACAAAACAAGATGCCATCACTGCTGGTACTGATGATGAATCTTTTCCCTCCTATGTATGACACAGATCCAGCAGAGGAGATTACAAACTCCTTCTGGGCCAATCCCTTCTCCTCCTCAGCCACTACTCACAACATGAGGTCTCAACTACCTTTTGTCACCAGTTCAGAGTGAGAGTTCAAAGCCTGTTTTGTCCTCTTGCCCCTTTCCTGTACCCTCGTTTTTATGGCAACACCACCAGTCATTCTTTGTTGTCGTGTCAAACTCTAACTTGCATTCATGATATGCAGAAATAACCAAGTTTGTATGTGTTTACTTGGTTGGTTACACGCATCCAAAACAGTGACTGTCAGGTCAACTGCTGTGGTGCTCTATGGTCATGAGGTCCAATTAATACTTCACACTGGTGAACTTGCTGCCATGTTTGCCACCCGTGTTGGCAGCTTCGATCCACAGTAAATCTGACGTGACTTGAATGCAGAATGTTTGTCAGCGATTGTGTTTAGATATGTTTGAAGTCCTTTAGAAACACGGTCACTATTACACCAGAGAGCACTGACAAGTTTATGTTTCAACTGCAAAATGTCCCAGTATGTATTATGGTCACAATCAGCCGATATATCATCATCGGAGGTTATAAACTTTCAAATATCAACATCTGTCTCTGCCTCAAAAATCCAGTATCTGTCGGGATATTATTGTGTTTCAAGGAGCAGCCATATTATGAATTACATGTAAAGCAACTAGTGACAGATAGTTGCATTTTGTGATGGCATATACTATTGGCCTGGCAAATGAACTTCCCTTGAAATTGCGAACATGTCTTTGATACGTATATTTTAAATCCCAGATTTTAAAGAGTCAAGAAAAAGAATCCACCCATGTCTTCGCTCTTCCTCCACCCTCCTCATCTTCCTCAGATAAATAAATAAGCTTTGGGAGGAGGAAGAAAAGGAGGAAGAGAAAGGGGGGCTCTTATAAATCTATAACGTATTAATCTCCTTTAACTGCGATGTTCAACAAACAAATTAGTGGTGCAACGGATTCAGAGATCAGCTGTGCTGATAACACCGCCATTTATCAATTAATCTAAACCCGGGCAGGGAAAACTCATTAAGGAGGCCACTTTAGGAATTATGTTCTGCAGGTAAAGAGGCTGACTGTGTGTGTGTGTGTGTGTGTGTGCATGTACAAGGTGTGTAGGTGTGTGGGGGGTCTTGACACAGCAGTTGTGCAAACCCCCACCCAACTGCAGACTGCCATTGTCCAGCACAGTTTGGGCTCCAAAGTGATGAGAGGGGTGATAGCACAGCCAATTAAAATAACATAATTACAAAGTCACCCCTTTGACTCCTGATCAGAATACACATGCATCAACACACACATACTAATGGAGGAAGGCTGTCTGTGTGTGTGTGTGTGTGTGTGTGTGTGTGTGTGTGTGTGTGTGTGTGTGTGTGGGTGTGGCTACACACAGGCAGATAAAAAGATGGAAAAGTGTATGACAAGAGCATCCAGAAAGAGTGGGAGGAGGTATCGATAAAGAAAGTAGAGACAAAGAGAAGGAAAAGAACATGCGAATATCTGAGGCAGTAGTTAAAAGTAGGTTGTAAAGTAGGTTCTCTCTCATTGAGCAGACCAGGGTACCCAGGTGCTCACATTGTCATCAACATATCTGATGGGTTAACCACTTTTGATGCATTGTGGGTGGTGCTGAAGTTACTGACTCTCATGCACCAACAAATACTCATTTGCAAATCAAAAAAAATTGCAATACAACTCCAATGCTACACCATTTGCCTCAAGCAATTCCTCTTTTTTTGGCATGTGGTGTTTAGTATGTTAACATGCCAACATTAGCTCGCAGTTGGCTAAGGCTGACAGGAATTCAGTCATCGGGTTTTGAAGTATTTTGCACTAAACACACACTAAATTGATGGACGAATGGAAATTTTGACCTACTGATGATGAAAGTTAGGGGGGTCACCGAAGACATTAGGATTCATTCTCCTCATCAGTTCCATAGTTATAATCAAGTCATAGTCAACCATTCTGCTAGCTTAGCTAAAATTTAAACACCAAAAAAATACTTTGGGCAAAACTGAGTTGTGCTTTGTTGTTTTGTTGTTAAGGTGAATAGAAATGGACGTTAGATCAGAATAGCCTTCAATTCCAAGTAGTATCTACTAACTGAGGTCAAATTTGCTGCATTCCAACAAAAGATCCAACCAATATGAAAACCTTTTTGAGAGTGCAAACCTGCTGTATGAATGTATGCATGTTCTGATTGCATCCTACTGGAGTGCTAAATTAAAAGCTAAGGGAATGATCCCACTCAGTGATCTAAGAGTTAAGCACTGAGAATGCCATTTAGTATTTCCTACAGCACATAAGAGCACACACCTGCATACCACAACAGTCCAAAAGAGGGGGTGCTGGAGGGCTTTATACAGAGGCAATTAAAGCCTTATCATTTCCACACTCACTCTCCTTTCCTCAAACACAGACACACGAGTGCACATGTGTGTGCACACACACAAACACACACACACACAATTTGAAAGACAAATCACTCAGACTAATTCATAAGGTACTTCTAAGGTCCTATTTAAATTATGGAGAACGGTTGGTTTAATTCAATTAAAATGTAGCAGGGGCCACTTAAGGATGACGGGAGTAAGGTATGGCATGACTAAGTGAGCGCGGTTTTCAAGAATGTGTGGGAGGTCCTAGACCTTCTGGGGGTTGAAGGAGTTTTCAAGTGCATGGACTTCTATCTCCTCTCCCGAAGCCTCCTTAAACCTCACCCCTAAACCCTGGATCCTTCTGGGTTTAAGCCCACACACACCTGGAGGACTGGGGCAGATTAAGACCAGATTAAGATAAAGTTACCCCTTCTTTGGCCGCTATGTCATTCAAACCCCTGGCCTCTATGACCACTGGATAGAAGGACACACAAGACAAAAAGGTTTGGTTCATTCACATATACACACATACACAGGCACGCACACACAAAGGACTTTCTGGTCATCCTCATAAGCCCTATTAGTCTGCTATAGAGCCTCTCATAGCAGACATCAATCATGGAGGGATTAGTCAATTCCCTCTCTAAATGAGTGGCGAGGGAAACTTCCCTTCAACTCTAAAGCAGGTCTCTTTCTGTCAGAGATTACACAGCGATTTGTTTTCATTTTGTTCCATCTTCATCGTTTTCTGTATGACTTGCTTTTCATTTCTCTCTCTCTTGCTCTGCGTCTCCCTCGTTCTCTCCTGCTTGCAGCTTGTGAGGTAATCCTTGGCAGATAAAACTAAGGAGGACTTACCAAAGGCAGATTACAAGCGGCGCTTTGCGGAAGGCCCTTTTACACCAGTCAGCGCGGGTATTGAGGAGAGTGAGCTCTTCGCAGTGCTTAACTTGTGAACTCGACTTGCACCCAACAGAGGAAGAGGTGGAAAAATGATAGCAGCATTACAGTAACTGGATCAAAATATATCCCTCACAACACACACAAGATTTCACATTAGTACACACAACACACATGCTCGTTCTTTCATGGCAACCGTATGGTACTTAAAATTGAATTTAGAAAAGTACCTGAATACATATTAACATTAGATTTTTATCTATTCACGTAACATGATTAAACATATCAGCGTCTGCGCTGTGAGACTTCAGGATCAACAATGTGTATCAAGTCAGAATTCCTATATTAAGTCTCATGAGGAGATCAGCAGGAACAACCTCCTGAAAAGTATTTTAAACAAGACTCCCCCCTGGATCCCAGTCCACAAAACAAGCAAACCTAAAACTGACCCTTACACATTTCATTATCTAAACTTTTCAACTATTCAGAAGGGATTCTAAGAGTTGAGATTGTTCAGTAGTCAGTAATGTCTTAAACCTTTCTACCTAACTTGATGACAGCAATGCCCTGCAGCATGAAACGACAACAGGAAGCCCAATGATCAGACCTAAACTGCGCGACAGAAGAAACTGGGTCTCCTCTCTCCCACAAGATCCAATGACAAGACCACTCAGAGACTGCAAATAAAGAGTTGGGGAGGGGTCCACACTGGGAAAAGGCAGACATTGAGAAGTACTGACTTAGCCTTGCTTCTCTCAAGGATTATTCTCCTAATATTACACAGCTTATGGAAAGGCCAATGTGGCCAAGGAGAGCCCACTGAGTCTTCAATGACTTGGTCTCAGAACTGGACTGCTATGACTGTTTCTCTGCTAATATTGATTCCAGGGTTCTGAAACCTAAGAGAAACAGCTCTCTACTAATCCTTTACCTTAACCCAATAATATACAGTATGCAAACACTGGAATTAATTAATACATTTGATATTAACTTTTAGCTTAAACTTTTTATCCAAAACAATTAACCTTGAAAGAAGATGTTTTCTCAACTCCTCTGAAATATGAGGAAACTATGTATAATGAGCACAAAAAATTTATATTATTCATTCCTTTATAAAACAACATCACAAGCAAGAAATACTGACATTGGTAAAGGCCACAGTGTCTTGAGAAAAATGCTTGCAAATACAGGAGAATATAGGATGAATTAATTCTGCATTCTTTCTTTTAATGCAAGCAAATGATGCATGCAGTGTTGGTGAGAATTGAGAAGTCCTGCACACATATCATTTTCAAATGATAGCTGCATATAAACTGTATTTAAGCAGAGTTTAAAAACATTAGGCCTTACTTTCTTTACGTCCTACATCTGAGACTCTTTGATAAAGGTATGTCAAAGTTATCAGAGAAGATAGAATAACTTTGGACCAGATATAATGATAACAAGACGAGAGACCTTGGAATGGGCAAAGACCAGAGATGACTGTCCTTGTCTCTTGGGCTCCCCTCTGTCCTCCAAAAACATCCCTCAGTCGTCACGTCAGCCTCAGTAACACTTCACTGTGCGAATGTGGTCCTCTCCTGCCACGAACCCTGGTGAAAGCTAATTAAGAAATATCGCAGCCTTCTGCGAACTCAATTAAATAATGTTAATTTATTCTAATTTCAATTTGGAGGTAGTCGGAACTGAAGGAGGGGCTGTGAAAACAAAGTCTGGGAGAGGAAGGAGAGCTCTGGCCTCTGCCTCCCCCCGGCACAGGAGCTCTCACAACCTGCAAAACTATTTAATTTGAACCCTTTGATTAACATAAGTAATCACACAAGCCCTTCAACTGAAGGGGAGAAAGAAAACATACCTCTAGTGTTGGTTCACTTTCTCACCTCTGGAAAGAATGAGTGTGTGTAAAAACGAAAGGGAAATTGAGGGAAAAGTGGTACAGACACCATGTTAGATTATGGTTAAGACTATATTTTTTTACCTTTTATTTATTATTACAGTTTGTACTATGAGACACACATGGAATTAGGTGATATTAACAAAGGGTACAATAAAGTAATAGCCAAAGAAAAGCTCACAAAACCCATGGGGCAGGACACCAAAATATGTAATCAAGTCCTGCAAACCCAAAATATATTTTGCTATTTTGTAGTAACCTTCATTTTATATAGCAATCTAGGATATGTATGTATTGTCAGACCCAGTAAGTGCCAGCAACTTAAAGTTGAAGACGTCTTACTCTTTCCAAGAGCAAGTATTAAGATAATACAGAACTTTTTTGTTCAAACTTTTGGCCACAGACATATGCCAGCTTCCAACTTTTCTTTATATGAAAATAAGGCAAATAATTCATGAAGCGGAAACTTGATAAAAATCCAAAGATCAGAGCATCTAAGTGTAGAGCGGTAAAGCGGTCTGACTGTGGAATAGAGATGGAGATGAAACAAAAGGAGGAGCAGGGGATCACTGAATTACTGGGAGGGGTGAAATCAGCCCCAGGGAAAAGAGATGGACTGAATCAGACCAGACAGAGCTCACAACCCGCCCAACAGGAACTCTCTCTGTTCATTTGCATTAATCCCACCGACGTTTCCATCCTTCCGGCTCCTTCACAGATGCTAAACTTAAACTTGACGCCTTTGAGGATCTATATCTCCCAGACAGAAGGACACTGGACAGATACATTGGCATGAGAGACATGAAGCTGCTAATGTGAGACCTAGTGCCACTTTCACCAACCTGAAGACAGATTTCAGATACTAACAAAAACTAGCTAATAAGTAGCTAGCACACTGTATGTATATTCACATATGGAAGTCGCATTTGTGAATGCTCAATGGTGACAATACTTAAAGAAGCCCACCTGTGAGTCAAGGTAAAGACATGCATTACCTTCTCTTTACAACCACCACCAGAGAGTGATCCAGAGAAGGCACTTAACCTTCGTTTCCTTTCGTTGAGCTGCTAACTGGTCAACTGTGAAATGCTGCAGTTGTACTGGGGAACCCTGAATCCAGTATTTTGAGTGTGTATTATGGCAACAATAAACAAAAAAACAACACACACACACACAAAAAAAAGAAGAGTACTCAGCAACATCATCAGGATATGAGCTCACTCTGGGACTGACTATCTGGGTCACCTAGTATCGTCAGATGGAAGCCAACAAGAAGAGAAGAAGAAACAGGTACACAAGCGTCTCGGGCAGACATTGCATTAACTGTATGTGCTCTACAACATCTGATGGTTTTTGCAAAGACCTACAGTCTGCTAGCCAACAGGGAGAAGAAAACAAAATGCTTTTGGAACCTCCATAGATGCTGCAGGTTGTACATCTCTATCCACTGACCCTGCATGCTAGATGTAAATTTGCTAAGCATTGCTTTCACAGGTCCGCATGGATGGTCTCAAGATGGAAAAACCCCAACAACTGGTAACCCTCGTTTCAATAAATGCACTGGAGTTGTTCGGCATTGTCTGTCCATAAGCTGCCAGCGCTGAATGTGTGTTCCACTGGCAAAAATACAGAGCTTTGAGCTCTTGTTAGAGCTTAATGTGAATCCAATCCATATATGCAATACGTGTGTATAGGGTGGGTGCTCACCATATGTCCTGTAGATGCCCCGATTTTTCACAGGCTGGCATTGAAGTGGGTGGTTTAAATGCAATGACAAGGAGGATAAAACTACATCTAAGACAAAGTTTAATGCTAAATCTCCAAGTGAATTAATGCATGACAAGGACAAAAGAGTTTAGCTAAGCCAAAATATACACTATTCATTTTTAGTATATAATAAATAGCATTCTTCATCTCCACTGCTGTATCTTTCTCTTACCTTGAGAGAAAACTCTTCATCTTTTTTGCTTTAGCCATTTTCTTTCTAAGCCTATCTTTTAAACATCAGTCCATGATCACAAGAATAGTATTATTATAGTTGGGTGTAACTATGGTGATCAAGCAGTTAACGCTCGTTCAACCGCTGCACTTTTGTTGCCTTTATGTGTAAAATGTAAATCGGATTCAAGACATGCTAATCTCTTTTGGTTAGCAAAGACAAGATTTTGTTTAACAAAACGCGTATGAGACATTTCATACCCTTCAGGGCAGGTTTGTAAATGAATAACTGAGTATGGCGGTTTTCAATATATCAATTTCTATTCACATTCTGAGATTACACCTAGTTGTCTGCATGTATGTGTATGTTTATCTTGGTCCTACACACCAAATGAATAGGTGGCAGAAATAAATATAAATGAAGAATACACACCTTATATGAGAGAGGTAGAGGTTAGCTGTGTTTTGGGGGAAGGTTATAACTGCCCCAGTACATACTCAGTGAAGTGAGCCTGAGGAATATTAGAAACTAACAGATACATGCATGCATGCATGCGAGCTCAAGCACACATCTATACTCTGTACACGTTCATAGTGTGATGATGTGTTGGTTTTGTCTTGGCCTCTCATAGTGGGAATGTCTCCTCTTAATCCTGTCTGACTTCATACATTCAAAGGTCATCTCACAGCCTACACATTGCTGAGGCGCGTGCGCGTGCGTGCGCCATAGTGCTCGGTGTGAATAAGAAAGAGAAACCTATTCACACTAGCTGTATATGTCAACAAACCCTGTAGGCCTATCCTTGTTTACTGTTAACATCCTATCTCTCTTTCTACTATTCCCTGGCCATCTTCCTTCTCTTCCCCCCACTCTTCTCCTTTCCTCTACCCTTCACTATCTTCCACCTATTCTCCTTCAATGCACCCCTCTCCCCTCTTCAATCCTCACCCACAATTCATTCTTTGCATCCCTCTCTCTCTCCCTCCCTCCCTCCATCCCAAGCTCCAGAGGCAGGGGCATCTCTTGGCGAAGTGTGGCCCACCACAGGCCACTGGCTTTGGGTAATTAAAGTGGTTTAGGCCCCCTCACCCACGGTCACAGGCAACTGCAGCTGGGTGATAAAGGCACTGTGCCATAATTACATGGACGGCCAGCATCACCGCCCAGCTACACTAAAACAGTCAGCTAGCCAGCTGCATGGGGAGGAGGGACCTGTGTGTGTCTGTGTGTGTGTATAAGTAACTGTATAGAGTGTATGCACGTGTGTGTGTGTGTGTGTGTGTGTGTGTGTGTGTGTGTGTGTGTGTGTATGCACAGGGGGTCAACACCCCCTTGTGATCGCTCTGCTGTAGTTAAGCCCCCTGTGTTTAAGCCCCACATAGGCTCATTGAGCCCCCCCCACCTACACACACACACACATTTTTAACCCCCACCCATCCCCACACCCCCAGCCAATCATTCCCCACCAGTGGTCTGACTCCTGCCGCGAGTGTGTGTGACCATCAGCCATTTAATTAGACCCAGCCATGATTTACCTAATTTAAATAAATAAATAAACATACGAAAACACCCCAATAAACAAATACCTATATTCAAATGAGGAGCTAGGGAGTTTCATGAGCATAAAGAAAGGGGCAGAAGATGGGATTGTGCAGGCGGAAAAAAAGCTAATGTAAGGACCACTGGTTGGGACACACAAGCGCGAACACACACACGTACAAAATGCTTCAAGTCACTTATAATAACATGTTACAAAGAATGAGTCAGAATGAAGAATAGTAAGTAGACTATTGCCTATAGGAGCTGTGGAGTTCTGGTATTTTAGGTTGTCTGTGTAACTATCTAAATAAAATTACATTTATTGTATTTGGCAAACAAATTGAAACTATGGTCATCTGACAAACATTCCTGAGGAGTTAATGAAATCAAACTTAAACATTAAAAATCCTTCATTGAATGTCTATGTGATAGTGAATTCACTAAGATGCCGTGTTCAAATTACACTCTCGGTTTCCAGGGGATCTCTCTTAGAGAAGCTGAGCCCCCCTGGATCCCCCTATAATCTAAATACTGCCAAAAAGCAAAATGTTATATTCACTATTCCATACATTTTGAGTTTAAGGCATCAAACTCTGACCATTATTCAACTATCACTTCCAAAAAGGACTTCAGGGCTTCATATTTGAATTCTCTTTTGGTACCAAGTGACATTTGTCCATAGCACCGAGTACAGATAAACAGTAGTGAAGTGCAGAAACTGGCATCAGATGCATGGTCAAATTTGTACTTTTGTTTTTTGTTTGTTTGTTTTTTAAATCAGACATTCTGATATATATCAAAAGTTTGCCAATTTTAGACTATATTTTATTTAGGTAAGTTCTACAGCTGCTGGCATTCAGGCAACATTTGCCTTCTGTTTTAATGGGAGGTTGTTTTCAATACTTGTGTAGGGAAAGTTTATTTCCGCTACCATCCCAACCCACTACACATTAAGCACCAGACTGCAACACACTGCTGAGACTGCCAGACTGTATTTTACTTAAGCATTTTTCACATGCGTCTGTGGGGAAAAATCAAGTTTATTACACTGAAGTGAACCCTGGTTACCTTGGGGGAAGAGGAGGCCAGCTCTCTCCCCATCAGCACTGCGACTGGACTGGGCCCGACTGGCTGGGCTCTCTCCCTGTCGGGGCCAGAGCTGGGTTTGGGAGCTGGTGGACTGGGGCCGAGGCCAGGGCTGGAACTTGGGGGTGGGGGAGCCCTCCTCTTCTGGCTGCTGCCCATGTCGAGGGAGGGTCCGCTAGCAGGGGGCCGCGCAGGGCTCGATGTCCTTGGCTCGTAGAACGGGTTGGATCTGAGAACAGAGGGAAAGGAGAGCAAGACGAGACAAAAAGATGTCACGTTAGAAAGTGCATGGATCTTACACAGACTGCAATTTTTCTTTTAAATTGAAGTTATAGTAATGTGCACTGATTTATATGACCTTTTACCAAGACCAAAGTGTTTGTGTTTGCACATAAGTAGATCCCTCTCTGGTGAAATGTCTGCGTACGCAACATTAAAACATCTAGCCATGAATTGTTGAGACTATCAGCACTATTTAAACCCATCTTTTGTTAAACATAAGGAAATTGCTACATGGAAATGAGAGTTTTTTGCAATACAATGAACAACACACACAAGTGGTAAGGTAATAGAAGATGCAGGTGCACTGAGGTCAGGTCTGCGTGACCTCATATCCTTACTGCCCAAGGTGGACTACTGACAGACAGACAGGCAGGAGCACGAAGGCACACACACACACACACACACGCAAGCATGCACTGAAACACACACACACAGGCACTCTTACACACATACCAGAGTGTTATCAATATACAGGCATGCTTGTGGCACTGAAAGCAGGGGCACAGCTTTGAGACATTCACTCAACATGCAACAAGCAATCCTAAACAAACAAGTGAATTGGATGGAGAGGGTGGGTGGTGAGAGCGAGAGTGAGAAAGAAAAAAGCTGATTGACTAGGTATCTGTCTGAAAGAGAAGGTTAGAGCTACTTGGCGTCTGCCTAAGCGCAGAGCGATACAGAGAGGGGAAAAAAGAAGGGAAGTGAAGAAAAGAGAAGCAGGCAGGCCTATAGAGCAGCTTTAACAGACCAGCACTGGCTAAAAGACATGTGAAAGGGCTCCAGTCAAAACACGGTGCTGCCCTCTTGAACTTTCTATTCTGCAGAGAACTGCTCCTGGTGCAATAGACAGAGCAAAAGAAACATGCCAGTCAATAACCTGTCTGTCTTTAGACAGCCGACAGGACTAAAACATACGGCTATCTGTGTGACAGCTTCGCTCAACAGCCAAAACCTATAAGTTTACATTTACAATTTAGGCACGGCCAGCTCGTCTGCAGAGGTCACACACAATCAGTGAGACATTCTGCTGTGCAGAGTACAACAGAAGGATCTCCACAGAATGAGATTTTGTTCCAGCTCATAAAAACTTGCTGAGGTGGTAACAGATGTCCTCTCTTTGACTGCATGGTTTCTTTTACCAGTTCTGCTGTAACTGATTCAAAGATGTTTTTTCAATAAAATGAAAATTCACACACCTGTTCTGCTTTTTGGATAGGAATACATGCAGTATGTCATCTACTAATGTACTATTCAATGGCTTTAAATGTTCTTGCTTATGAATTATCTGGGAATTTGTCACTGAACTTAACTGGCAGCTTTGATACACTGAAGTGATGGAAAACAGGAAAAGGAAAGAGGAGAGGAAGAAGGAAGGGATGAAAGAGGAGGGAGGTGAAATAAAAATGAGCAGAGTCTGGGGAGGAAGTTAAGGATGATCGCAAGAAGGAAAAGTATGGGGCAACAAGTTGATAGGGGGAAGGGAAAGAGGGGGGAGGGAAGGAACGACGGAGGAGGGAAAGGAGGGAGACAAGGTTAAAGAATGCAGTGAAACAACAGGGCCCTTGTTCCCGTTGAAAGAGCTGCCTCGTCAGTCTGCCCTGATTTGGGGGGGGGGGGCTACAAGTACCCCTCCATAAGGAGGGGTCTTAAACGACTTGGCATGCCAACGGTAACGAAGCTGGGCAGCCTGGATCCTCCCGGACTGCTTCTAGTATGGGCTACTCACGGAAACCACATCAGTAGGCTATTTTGCTCAACAGTTCAAAGTGTGTTTATCCAAATCCCTCCAGCAGACAAAATAACATACTTTTCTACTCATACATAAAAAGTTAAATGCACTGTATACATACTGAAAGGGGCTTCAAGGTCTCCTTATATTGTACTAATGCAAGTGAAAGTGTAGGTAACAGAAAATAAACACAACAGGACAAAACATGCAAGGTGGACACTCTTTCCTTAATGACACACTGCCATCCAAACCACATCATTTCAAATTACTGCTTCATCAAATACAAGCAAGTCTCGTTATTGTCGTCTGAAAATATTGCACCTATCAGTAACCAAGGACTAAATAGTCATGGTATTTGCCATGTCAGGGTACAAATATTTCACCAGTTCCTGTGTCAGCTAATTGAAGATGAGTAAAGTCTTACGCGTCAAGCTCATCCTCCTCGTTTTGAGAGGTGTCGGCGTACAAGTACTTGCTCATGTCAACAGGCCGTACTCCTTTTCTCTGTCTGGGCTTGGGGAGTTCTGGGTCTGGCTGGAGGTCCACGTCCTGGTCGGGTTCATCGAAGGGGTTCCCTGGGGGTGTTTGTGTCCCGGGTTCATCCGGCTCATCGAACGGATTCGAGGAGTCGTGGTCATAAAAGGAATCATCATCAACCTGCTGCCCTAAGACCGGCTGGGCAGGGGGCTCTGTTTGAGAGACAGGGGAGAGACCTCTGACTGCATATGCAACACATACTATTACTAGACTTGTAAAACACAGTCACAATGACTCAATAGTATCTTCTTTATTTGACAAGAGCTTTGGTAGCTTAACACCCCACTGGAGTAGAGAGCTGGGCAGCAGAGGGGAGTCCAAATAATTGTGACTGTAGTCCTGGTAACTAGCTAAGAATTATAGACTGACCTGCCTATGTGTCTTCTCATATTGTGTTTTTTTAAATACCTTATAAAGAAATGGCTGAGCCACCAGTCAACCAGCGGATCCCCTTGGATTGTTTTATTATGCTAATGTAGGTAGTATTTCTCATACTACATCTCCTCATATTGATTAACTTTTGCATTTTGTTAACGCTTTACAGGTTTACCTTAGTTCACCTGGAAGACTTGCATTTTCAACCCATTTGTTGGGTTGTTGAGTTTTAATATTATAGTTTTCACCTGGCCAAAAAAATGGAGTATAATTTTGCTTAATATAGCAATTGAAACATGCCTTTTGTGTGCTCAGATCCACAGGAGCTGACAGTATCAGACACACATGCATGCCTTCACACAGCTGCTACTGAATAAAGAAATAGCAACTGTACCACCCCCAAAACAAATAAAACCAGTAAACCTATGTTAAGTTTCAATATTGGTTTAATAAGATTAGGATGTCACAGAAGAGATGTGTATGAACATATAAAAAAAAACATGTGCACAAGAAAGCAAAATCCTAGACTCATACAGACAATAAAGTTCAGATTAAAGACAACTTAAACAAGCAAACAAGCACCAAAGTGGGAGCTTTGTGTGTGTGGAAGCATGGCCACTCAAAAACAAATAACCCATACTAATACACCTGGCTACTCAGGTGGTCAGACAAAAATATTGGTTTAGCTGTCTGACTGAAAGCATTGAAGCCTACCTGCTATAGTTACACATGACCACACACATTCAAGGTATGTGCACATCCATACCTTCAACTTGCATCACCTGTCATTCTACTGACTCACCCCAAAATAAACACCTTACCTTTGATCACCTTAGATCAAAGCCTAAAACCAGCCAAAATTACTGACAATATCCACCCGCCACAATAAAACCGGATTTATTGTATTTTTGTCACATGCTGATAGAGTTAAACATACCTTCCTCATCAGGATCACCAAATGGGTTGAGGTGGTTGGGATGAAGGTCGTCATCAGGGTCATCGAAGGGATTGTTGCTCATGGCAGGAGGTGCTTCCTGATCCTCGTCTTCCAGGAAGTTCAGCTTGTTGATCAGCTCTGTTGCAACCGAGTCCAACACAAAGTCATACACACGAACAACAACGATGAATAACAGTGACAACTGCAAGGTCAAAAATAAAAGCTACAGAACAATATGTTTCCCAAAATGAAATGAATACAAACATTCACAAACCCAAATATACCAATATCTGCACTTTGGAGTGAACCATGCACGTAAAGACCATTCAGTGTTGTTTAAGTAATCCCTCTTGCTGGGGAGCGCTGCCTAAACTTCTCTGTGCTTCTCTGCCACCTCAGCCCACTTCAATGCATGTGCAGCAGTGGCATTCTGAGAAAATGAGTGTGGTATGGAGGGTTACTGTGGGAGACAGTGAAGGCAGTAAAGAGTTGCTATGGAGATCCTAGCTGGAAAGGCTGAGAATTGTCCACTTTATCTTAATCATCCTCACTGTAGCTCAATCGCATGCTGCCAGGGTGTGGGTTAGTTTGAAAAGAGCGTAAATGTGTGTGAGGTAGATGCCAAGAAGTGCAGCTGAGCGCTGTGTAAGAATCAGAGCAAAGAGAAAAAGTGCTGTGTGAGTGTGAGTCCCTTGGTCTGTATGTAGGGTGGCAATGTGAAGTGGTGGTAGCTGATAAGAGTTACAGCACTTTTCCTTGCCTCTTACTGACAACATTCATAGTCCATTTTTAGGCCATGACAAGTGCACATGTGCATGGGTGTGTATTTACATCTGTGTGTGTGTGTGTGTGTGTGTGTGTGTGTGTGTGTGTGTGTGTGTGTGTGCCGGTGTGTAGCATGGTTTGTGACTGTTCGCTATCCAAGCAGAAGAACTAGGGGGGTTTCAAGAAGAGTAACTTGAGAATCCAAATAAGCTCACTTGTGTTTTCCAGTCCAATAAGACAAGTGGAAAACCTTTGTGTAAAATGTGAGGGTCCTAAATTAAGTTTTGGGTTTGCCATGTATTACAGAAAGCCAAGAGTGTGTAAATTTCATTATAAGCAATGATTAGTTATTTCACTGAAGACTTAACCCTTAACTACTGATGAGGAACTTTTACTCTGGCCTTTCACAGCACATAGTTTGAGAACCCTAATGTAATGCTACATTACAGTACCCCCAACTCACCTGCATCTAACTTAGCAATGGATTACTTTGTCGCTCACCAGCTTGAGGTCTCATGAAAATACCACAGATCCAATACAACTGATCAATTGGAAAGAAACACACTTAATTCCAATTTGAAAACAAAGCAAAACAACTTTTGTCTTCCTGAAAAGACATTTTTTGTGTGTAAGAAGAAGATTTGTTTGGATACCATTTACCTGGTTTGGTTCACTACCAATTGCAGTAAAAGAATGGGGAAGGCCACACTGTCAAAATTAAAAAGATAGGAACCAAAAGGATGAACACCAACCGTTGTCTTCACAACACTTTGTACAGCACATCACCACATGGACCAAGATAAATTGTAAGACCACATGACCATTACACGATCACAATACCAATGTAGAGGAGGATTGGGGGGTGGGGGGTTGCCAAAGAGAGAGAGAGAAACATAAAGAGAGGAAAGCTAGAGACAAATTAATATATGGAAAGAAATTGTGGTAATGAATGGTAGAGGTGACACAATGTTCACGAGACGATGACAGGAGAGTCAGGAACACAGGGTGAGAGAGATGGAAGAAAGGTGAAAAAAGACCTTGGGAGGAAGCGGCAGGCTTAGCGGTTGCTTTGCGTGCTCGCTTAAGGACACCACCATCATCATCATCATCATCATCATCCCCATGTAAGCAGCTGAGGGCATTCAACTGGTTTACTATCTCTGTAAACGACAGGGCCATACAGGAAGGGAGGAAGGAAGAATAGCAGTGAACAAGGCAAAATAACACAACCAATCGAGAATATCCTCACACATACACTCACAACACAAACTCCATTTAATAACATATAGTGTAGATACACATATGGAGTGCATATATTTCAGAGTGGAGACCTTGGTTTATGTTTGTAGGGTTATTGCTATTGTTAAACTAGCTAGCTAACTAGCTGACTTAATTGAGAGTATATCCCCAAATACATACACAACACTGACATTTGTGCTCAAGGACACGGATGTAAATGCTGTATTGCTGTATTTTAAACTGCATGCTTTGGTTAACTGTGTAATAGCATTGCCAGAACAGCTAACCTGCTGTCAGGTAAAGGCTGAAAAAAGTAGATCTTTAATTTTACATTGCATTTTTTCAATAAGCTTTCATAGCTGAGGTTTCAAGCTGGCCACCTTGGTAGGCAGAACATCCAACACTCAAACACATACATACTCACATACACACACAAAATATATATTCATAAAGATGTACAATACATCCTTTTTAGGTGTAGTATATTCTCTTTTTATTATTTACATACTGTATGTAAAAGGTAAAAAGAGAACATATGTTTTGCCGGGTATGCGTTGGTTAGCCTAGTGTTAGTATTGCTGGAGTAGCTTGCTGGCTTGTTTGATAGGTTCCTGGGGAGGAATATGAGAGTGGGGAGTTTTGGCAGCTTGGCCAGGCCTTTGATTCAGAGACACACGCTAGTAGTGAAGCATCGCTGTAGGCGCTCAGTGCATATACATATAAATGGGACAAAGAGCAGGGAAGGGAAGAGAAAGGGGAGAAAGCATGAAGCTTAACATGAAGAGATGGCGCTTTGAAAAGTTGGATTAAGCAAAGCAGGAAGCAGCAGGGTCCATACATTAGACATAGAATGAATCTTCAACATGTATGTATTGAAGGAGGCAAGCCACCATCAGTCGACAAGTCCACCATCAGTCGACAAGTCCACCAACACAGGAAGAAAGCAAGGAACAAGGGGTAATGGGGAAAGTGGGGGAAGTAAAGCTTAAGCAATAGCCTGAATCTGACAAAACACTGTAAATGAAACTCATGAATTTACAAATTCTCACTTCTGTATGTAAGCATGCACACACACACACACATTCACAGAAGCATACATTTAGAAAAACAAAAGAAATCAAGAAAGAAGCAAAGTTGATGCCCCACTGAAGCCTTGCTCCTGGTTAGATTCTGGTCTGGGTGATTATTCAGGAGACTTTATCCGCCAAGTAGTGAGTTTGGGAAGATGGCAACATTTACAAGGATATTTTGAGCATTTTACTGGTCAGGTTCAGGTTCAGGTTCCTTTATTTGTACCCGTAGGTAGATTTGTTTTGCAGTTCAGAAGAGTTTAAAGACAGACATTTCTCCCAAAAAAACAAAAAACAAATTCACACATTTAAACACTCTCTCACAGACACAGACAAATTCATAAGACTAAAAAGCCTCCCAAGCTGATTTGCTAGCTGCCAAAATAGCTGGTATAACAGACCGACTTACCATTAACAGTGCTTTGACTGACAGCACAAGAAAAAGTGATGGTTGCTGACGAGCAGTAAGTATATTACTGTGTCAATGTCTAATGACAGATTCCAGCAAAGCAGTAATCTTTGATCAACTTCAGCTGATGTATCACTGATCTTACAAAACCATACATCTGTCACCTGTCAAAGAAATAACAAGTGCTTTGCACCAGTTCCCACCTGTGATCTTGGCAGCCTTCTCCTCCTGGTTAACCCTGTTCTCCTCGTCCTCCTCATTCTCCTCCTCAAAGTCGTCCAGGTTGCCGATGTCAGCCTGCTTCATGCTCATCAGGCTGGCCAGGCTTTGCATGTCCTCATCACTGGTCCATAAAAAACACACCATTCACACACACCCAACACAGACAGAAACTCATGTAAACAGGTAGAAACAGCACTTAAAACAAATAGAACATATACATGTAATACACATATAATGGTTTAAAAACACAAGACCACTCTTAAAAGACTGAAGCACACAGGCCTGTACATTTTTATGACCCTAATAAGATAACTACCAGAGATAAAATACATAATGCATAAATGTATGAATGAAAATACAATGCAGATGCATTTCCATGTATTCCATGCTTCTTTCTGTCTCTACCTCTTTCACCACTCATTCATTCTTCACTTCAAACCTCCATCTCTACACTTTACTGTCATAATCACCTAAGACAACTCAACCACTCATCTCTGACTCTTTCCCATCTGTCTCTTATTTCCCCCCCCTCCACCACTTTATTCAGAGATGCATCAACTTCTACAGTATTCCTTGTGTTTTATGTAGTCTTGCGTAGCACCCCCTCAGTCCCTCGATACCGGCGCTCCATCATAATCAATGTATTCTCCTCTCTGTTCTTTGTGTTTGGTGTTTCCCAGGCCCAGAGGCTCATTTGAACTGGTGTGATTGAGTTTGTTTGTGTGGTTGACATCATTCCCTGAAGGGTTAACAAGGGTTACGCGCCATCGACCCGCCGTCCGCGCCACAACAAAGGCCTTGTTGCTTTGCTCTCCCTCAGTACGTGTGTGTGTGTGTGTGTGTGCTTGTCTTTAAATGAAAGTTGCTGCTATCAAATTAGAATGAATAACAACGACAGCAAACGCCATGGTTGAGAGTGTGTGTCCTCAAATGAAAGTTGGTGGTATCAAAGAGGAATATGTGAGAATGAATGAGAAGCTGCAAACAGTGTGTGTGTGTGTGTGTGTGTGTGTGTGTGTGTGTGTGTGTGTGTGTGTGTGTGTGTGTGTGTGCATGCAATCAAAGACTGTAAGACTGTGTAACAAATGTGTGTACATTTTTTGTGTACATACATTATGTGTGCATATATTCTTATACATTTTTACTATAAGGGTACACATTCAGTAAAACAATAGAAATACCCAGACAGATTAGCTTGATGTGATTCCTTACAGAGCCGACGACAACACATCTGCTATAATTCTAAAAGACCTGCAATCAAAACTTCAATACTAGCCTTTTTTAAATGTCACTGGTTAGAACTGACATGAAAAAGAGCTTAAAGAGCTGCGTCTTTAAAGGGGAAGTACGCCCTCAAACTCTACCAGAGCCCTCCCTCCCAACATATTTAAAAATGCAGAGAAGGGAGACTGACTGACCACCGCTCAGTGTGGCATGGACAGCGACGTAGAGCTGGTAGTCAGAGCTAACCAGCCATGAGCAGCTTGTAGCGCTGGGATAGCAGCTCTGTGTCTGTGGGGGAATGTCAGTACATAGCCTTAGCCCTGCTGTTTGTCGGGTTTAACGTTACTGTTAGTCAGCCCTAAATATCTTGTTCAGCTCTCAATACAGTGCGACGTGTTTCAATTTTAATGGCCAAGCTCTAAATACAGCACAGATCTCTGAGTCTTGTCTGTTTTGTCACAGTCAGGGAGGGGTGAATTCGGCTGAACCAAACTTTCAAATCCAAAAATTCAAGACTTACGTGGCCTTTCCCTCACGGAGGAAGATGCAGGAGAGGGAGAACTGCAGCGTGGCCGACACCACCTTCTTCGACAGGGGCTTAAACTTGAGTTTGACATCTGTCTGTGTGGGCATTGGACTGGCGTACTGTTTCATGTTTATACTGCTGGTGGCCAAGGCCTTCCTCCGCCCTGATGGAGACTCCTGGAGAGGGAGAGAAAGATGAAGCACACTCAGGTGAATATAGGCCCATATTACTCAACTGACATTGACATGGAAAGGATCAAATGGAAAACAAAGAGGCATTTTTGTTCACTGTTTTACATCCTCCTTTGGGGAAGGTTCAGTAAAGAGCAGGATGTACAATCAATTTTAACACAATGTACGCAAAAGGTGAAGCAGAACTGTTGTTTTTATCATTACTAATGACTGGTGATTGCAACATCCAAATAAAGGTGCATTTGGTCACAGGTGGTTGGTAAAATCTCTGCCCTCCTGCGTTCCTCATTGTGAATTCGGGTTGTGAAATCCTTCCTGGTATTTCCTATCAAAAGGTCCATGCTGAAGCCATTTTTTGCTGTACTTCTTTTCTGAGATGTGCTCTGGGCCAGGGGCTAGCAGTCAAATTGGAATTTGGGAATATGCCACAGACCAGGTGATAAGAGTTATAGAATCAGTGACGGGGGCCTGTGTGTGCGTGTATGTGTACGCAACACATGCAAGCCGCTCACCAGAGGACAGTGTGTAAAAAAAAAAAAGAAGAACTGCCGGAAAGCCTTGTCACTGACTGCTAGATATGGAAACTAAACAGTTGGGGATGCTCCAGCCTTTTGTCTGCCCCCCCTCTCCCTCCAACAAAAACTGATGGGTCTTGTCTGCTGCAAGTCTGGCTATGGAAGCACCACGCTGTCAGTGAACAGCAGACTGGTTCACCTCCTTGCTGTGTTGATACCACTGACATCCCACGTCCCTCTTTTCTGTTCTGCCTCCTCTGTTTTCACAGATTCTGTTTTTGTGATGGGAAACTGCCACGTTTTCCTGGTTAACTGATATGTGATCATTTGCATGACGAGAGACAGGTGTTACCAAAAACAACTTAAGGATCAGACACTGGACACATGTCCCTTCACAGGCCATGTGGAATGAAAGCAGCAGGAAGCGGTAACACACATGCTCTCTTTAAATCTGATTTCGCTTGTTCTCCCTTTTTTGTCTCTATTTCACTGCACGGATGTCTAAAAACAGCACATAGAACTGCACACACACACACTTGTATTATTATACCACAGAAAAATACCTTCTTGTCTCAGCTGTGAATCAAGCCCCGAGGATTCATCCTCTCATGCGTACAATGCCGAACAAAGCAGAGCAGCTAGCTCTCTTTCACACAACACCAGTTTGAGAGCACATATACATATACACTCCGGCGTGTACGGTAGATAAAGCGATACAAGCTCTTTACATTGCCTGTTTCCTGATGTCTTCACACACAAACACACACACATCTCAGAGGCTTTGGCTCTGTGGGGAAAACTCAATCTCAGCCTTATCGCTGAGGACCGCAGGGTATTGATTCATACACACACACATAGACCCACACCGAGTTGGTACAGTACAGAGTGGTAAAGCTATTGGTAATATAGTGAGAAACTATGTAAGCTCCAAATAGGGACTACAAATCTGCAGGCCATCCAACACCTACCAGCACAGCATGTAAATGTGTATAGTGACTTCAATTCTCACTATTCATGATCATTAAACATTATTGGCACGTGTGCTACATTCAAACTATGAATAAACTGAACTTAATGTGGTTGAAAACAGTCAAGAGGCGACACAACGAACAGTGCAAGTAGCCTATTATGTTCCTTAAATCATTGAGACCATGACGTGATTAATATCATGATCACAACATAAAAAAATCTGGATTACTGATTGGCAATCAATGTGTATTCATAAAGTTATGTCTTACTGCAAAACAAAAAGCCTGACACAAACCAAAACTGTATAACTCTATGGTTGAGTTCTACCATCCCATGAAATGTGCTCACTTCTGTTTAGTCTTTCCTACTTTTCCTCCCATAGCTGAGTTTCATTGTGTTGGACAAATACAGCAGCAGGTCTATGTTTGCTAATGTTTTCTGTTTTTGTCAGTGTCAAAAGCAGTCTTGTCAATGAAAGGTTGATAACGTGAATCCCAGAACCGCTGAGGAAATTCTATTAGGCAACAGACATCTTCCCTTACTCAAGAGCTATTTTCCAAGTGCATTTGGACATGACATAAACCCTAAAATTGATCAGAATCTGTTTCTCTAACCTCTATCCCTCTGTTTCTATCCTGCCTCTCCATCCTTCCAACTCCTACCGACATCCCACCGTACATTTCATCTAACCCTCCTATCCTTCCATCTCTCTCCAGCTTCACCTCCTCTCTCCCACCTCGCTCCTTGCTCAAACCAATAATTAAATATAAAAAAAAGTACAGAAGAAACCGACCGGCTGACTAGCGAGGCCACTTGACATTTCGTGCTGACATTTGAGCCTTGTCACTTTGGCTGGGGAACATAATGACATATCATCGCCCCACCACCAACCCCAACTTGTCCAAAGAACAGCCCATCAGGAGAAGAGGAAGATGGGGAAAAGAACTCTCCCTCTCCACCTCTTATCTCTCTGCAGATTACACCCTGACTATTATACTAAGCTAATAGCGCATGTAGATGCGTTATGAATGAATTTGCCAAATGCACCAAACACTTAAGAAGAGGGGATTTAGCAAAAGAGAGGATGGGGAGGCAAAGGGGGAGAGGGGTATTGAAAAATAGGAAATACTTAAGGATATGCAAATACCCCGGCACAAGAATGGAATAACCGTTTCAACAGATTTGAGTGGGGACAGCAAACAATGGAAATCTGCTCTATTTCCCCGGATGCTGCTTGTCAATCAATGTGTGTGTGCGCATGTGAGTGTGTGTGTTTGAGAGAAGTTGAGAGGGGGGTAGCCGGGATTAGGGTGACTGGGAGGTTGTGACAATGTGTAAAATGAAAGGGAAGGACAATACAGAAGTTTAATTTATTACAGAGAGGATACAACTATCAATATGCTCTCTCTTTCTGAGCCCAAAGAATGGCTAAATACCTGAGAGTGTGTGTGTGTGTGTGTGTGTGTGTGTGTGTGTGTGTGTGTGTGTGTGTGTGTGTGTGTGTGTGAGAGAGAGAGAGAAGAGGGGACACAGTGGGAGAGAGAGTAAGAAGGACAGGGAAAGAGAGAGGATAGAAAGAAGGAGGGAGGGGTGATGGCTGTATGCTGCCCCCTAGCTGCATCCCTGCACAACTGCAGAGTATCATTTAAGACCAACAGTTTATCAGCTCTGACTTACAGTTTTATACTACATTCACACAAACCAGACACATGGAAAGCAATAAAAAAAATAATAATAAAAGCAATCAAACCTGAAACCTGCCTACAGTTGCTCTGGACTGCCTAATTAATTTCATAACTGACAAATGAGTTTCATTCAAGAAGGGTGTGTTTGTGTTAAAGTGTGTGTTAGAGTACCAGTCCTGCCCCTCTCCCCTGGTGCCAGCTGGCCCCAGATCGATCCACAGATGCTCCCCTGGTGGGGGGGCAGGGGTCAGGGCAGGAGGGGTGCCCGGGGGTCCTGCTGAATCCCTCTGCCCCAAAATGCCAATGGGACGGGCCGGAGGAAGGAGGGGTAGGGATCCTTTTGTCACTTAGAGATGGATTAATTAGGCTGAGTGCTAAAAGAACCTGGCTTCTTTGTATAGACCTGGTCTGAGACACACACACACACACACACACACACACACACACACACACACAGTTGGGCAGTGTTAGCCCATGATGAACAAAAAGAAAAAGTACACAAAACACACACACACACACACACACCAATCAGCTAATGGCTTTTTAAACACAGGTCACCAGTCAATTGGTTTTTAATGTTAACAAACATGGCCGATGTTACATATTGATCAATATAGTACCACTTTTAGTAACAATTCATATATGACCATTATCTATTCTTAGGCTGACCGTGTTCCCAAACTTCTGGTGTAACTGGAGAGACCTGAGACCCGCAAACGTACAAATATTAATTTTAATTTTGACGGTTTGTGACAACTTTCGTGTTCCCTGGTCCTACCCTTGTTGCCAATATGAATAGTACAACCGATTTGTCAATAACTGAAGTGAGTGTGGCGATGTTTAGCACGTTGTTGAGGAAAACAGGAGATAAAAACATGGCTCTGGTATCACAACGATGACGATAAGTGATGAATCATTGGTTCCACATCAAGCAGATGATTATCTGACTTAAGCCTGCTGCCACAAAACAAAACAATTCTAAACTGGAGGACAACCTGAGGTCAGTTACACTCAGACTACATTAACACTGCACAAGATAGAAAGAATTATATGGCATGGCAGTTTATGGTAATAATCAGCAGGACTATGGAAATTGATCAGAAACAACAGATGCATTACAGAGTTTCTCGATCATGCCACATTCTACTGGTCTTCTTCCTATCTCGTTATTAAATGTGTTAACCGTAAAGCTATGTGAGACAAAACCTCAACCTCAAAGCGGATAATATGGACATCGGGGCTACAAATATTCCACTCCACACAAAACTGTACACAGGCCTTTGTCATTTGCATTCACACGATTCAGAAAAAAATAAAAGCCAAACTCAATTTACCCTATAGAATAACCCTGAGGTAGCACCGATTAGCCCTCCGCCCCAACAGCCAAAATCAGCTGGCTCTGCTTGAATTCAGCAGTCAGCAGATTGGAGGTGGTGGTGTGTGTGTGTGTGTGTGTGTGTGTGTGTGTGTGTGTGTGTGTGTGTGTGTGTGCGCTATTCCTCTCGCCTCAAGGTCACAGTTATTGGAAATGGAGACATCCAGTGTGCTCACATCTCTCTTTGAATCCGCACACAATGGAGTGATTCCTCTGTGTCAATTTGGCCTCCCCTGATAACTGATAAGGCGGGCCTTTTTACATACCACCTATGAATACCGCACTATAGGCGTTATAGACACACACACACACACACACACACACACACACTCAGATTAAGACCAATTTATTCATCTGCTACCATTATATGTGAGGATTTATTTTTTTTCCCAAGCAGTGTGTATGTGTGTGTATTTTTAAAGGCAACAATGGACATAAAAAGGCATGCAATACTATCAGTACGGTTATGTGAATTACAATAACAATGGTCTTAATAATGGAATGAACTGTGCAAATGGCTTTCATGTGTATAGTCATATGGACACACACACACACACACACACACACACACACACACACACACACACACACACACACAGTCTCTCTAACACACACTTGACACAAGTAGAAAAAAGGACCACAGGATTTCTCTTCACTAGAACCACCTTGTGGATCAGATTTAAATTAAACCCCTCCAAAATGGAAACATCTTTCGCTGACCATCACCTCGTCCCCAGGGGTGTGAACAACAAAAAACGACAAGGTTGACAAACAGTCAAAAGAAAGTGGGAGAGGGAAGTGAGTGAAGAGAGCGAGAGAGGAGCGATTAGTCACAACAAGAGCAGGATTAGCTTGTTTTAAAGGAGAAGACGGCAGATTACAGCACAGTGTGTGCTGTAGTTTTGGCTGAATATAGTTTAGAATGACACTGAGCTCCAGACATGGAGCCGTTTTGAATAACACTAAGAAACTGGATATGGGACAGACTGGCGTGCACCTACTGCCAGCTACAGGAGTGATCAGTACAGGTCTACACTCAGGAGACAAGAGGAGCAGACTCATTGGTGATAGTGGGGTAAACATACACAGTCGCAAACAACCAATGCACACCAACAACTGGAAACTGGGTGCAGACTCCGAATCTCATGAAGGCTAATGAAGATCTAAAGACAGGATTTGTCAAGCTTGGTGTCCTTGAGAAAGAACTACCAGTAAACTTGCTAAAAAGTAGACATTTTGTAACTGAGCCTGACCTCTGACCTAACTGTGGAGAGGGCCACATAAAAGCATGAAACAAACTTTAATTAAAAGCACATTTTCAGTACTGAGAATGTACTACTGAAACCAGTATGTCTCCAGCATTTTTCGATGGATATAATAATACATGTTTTGTACTAAATGAACAAAACACTGCAGCATTGCCACCTTGCAACAGAGAGGATAGTTGTTTAAATACACCTGAAAAAAAGCATCAAGTGGGCAATGGCAACCCCTGCTATTATGCTTAATGGCATCACATTGTAAAACTTGTGAATTTAATTCTGATTTCTTACACCAACAGATGATATCTCTTGCTTCTGAAGCCAATATTCTGCGTTTGCCAGGCAGGAGACTCCATTTATCACACATATTGATTAATCAGTCAACGGAGAAAACATAACCAAGTGAGTGTTTGTTTGTGTGTGTGTGTGTGTGTGTGTGTGTGTGTGTGTGTGTGTGTGTGTGTANNNGGTTGAGAGAGAGAGAGGAATGCCTTTAATGCAGGGTTGCCTTGGATGGCAGCAGATGAAAGGAGGAGAGTCACAATCCAAACAGCCCTTAAAAGGTCTAATCCTAACTGGGAGAGGAGACTGTTTTATTGGGGACTAATCTCTTGCTAGCTTGCAACACCAAGCCAAGCGCACACAGAAATACACTAAAGAACTGCAATATTGCAGAGGTTCGACAACATTAATGAAACCTCCAGATATAAACGCTATCATCGCTACACCAAACAGCCTGAGCACAAGTCAGCAGGCTGAAGGATATTCGCCCTAACCACAAAAAAAATCATCTGGCTTCCTTCATACTCCCTGACCTCCCCAACGAGGTCACACTCGACTTTAATGTATGTTTACGTCATTACTATGTGCTCTGTTTGAGCGCATATTTCTGACAGGTTGTAGAAATGCAACTTGCTACATTGGACATTTACATTAAACCTACTAAACACTGTGCGAACAAGCAATGCCAAGGACGGGACGGGGGTGCAAGAAAAGCAAGGCAGATTTAAGTGGACACACATTGAAATTAATTTATATTAACAAGAGACCCTTAAAATCAATTTTGCAGCATGGACATGAAGCAAAAACCTCTTCTAAGCTATGATGAGAACAGTAACATGATGTCCAAAACACTCCAACTAACAATTGTAGTATTTTTTCATTTGTCGGTTTATTACAAGTCAGAAAACAGTGAAAGACGCCCCTCACAATTTTCAAGAGCCCAATAATGCCTTGTTTTGTTCGACCAACAGTCCAAAAGCCAAAGATATTCAATTGACAGAAAAGCAGCAAATGTTTCGACATATTTATTTGATAAACAACAAACAACTAATTGATTATCACAATTGTTGTCAATTAATTTCCTGTGGATAGACTAATCGGCTGATCATTTCAACAACAGTAATCGTTCCACTGAAATCTGCCATTTTCATTCTAATTAGTCTGCATCATAATTCACAACCAGCAAAAATGCTTAGATGAACACCAGGCCAGTATCTCATATCCTCTCTTTCTCCCTTCATTTCTGTCCCTCCCACCCTGCCTCCCCCACTCTCTCTCGTCTTATCAGCGTGTCCAGGGTGCCCTCCTCTCTTCGACTCTCCGGGTCTTTCTTTTGGGTGGCCCTCAGTGCCCCCCACACACACTCAGACCCAGAGCATGCACTTCAGACAGGGGGCTAATGGGAAAATAAATTACCAGCAGGCAAAAGCCCTGGCTCTGCACTTCTGCTGGAGAGAGAGAAAGGGACACAGGGGGTTTGGAAAGAAGGGGGGTGGTCAAGAAATGGAAAGAAAGCAGGGTAGAGAAGATGAAAATGAAAGACAGAGAGGTGGATGGCAAGGAGATTGACGGAAAGGAAAGTAAAGAGAAGGGAAAAGATGGAGAAAATGAGGGAGAGGGGGTGATGGAGAAAGAAAGACAAAGCCAAAAGGGGGAGGGAGGGAGGGACGGAGGGAGAGAGATAGGTCGACAGGATTATAGCAGGAGTTCATCCCTGGTGTATGAAGTGCCTGCTCATCACTTTTCCCACCATTTCGCCATCTCTGGCCATCATGGAGGCCTAAAATGGCCAATAACATCATCACACACACACAGCCACTGAGCCAATACCCCCAGCTACTGTATCTGAGATTGATTACTCCTCCTGCATGAAGCAGACGTTCAGATATCAGGACGGCAGATTCACAACGGTGGCAGACATCGGTGGAGGTGTGTGTGCGTGTCCAGAAAAATATGTGTCCGTGTGTATAAAGTTGGACAGATTTGAGTGCATGAAAGATGTTGGAGTGGTTATGTGTGCGTGTGTGACAGAATGAATGACGATGATGGTCGACCACCCAAGTTCTTGTGAGCTTTCATCTCATTTTACAGCATCTATAGCAGAAAACTTAACCAATAAGGCAGAACTGATATAATGCCGACAAATCGGTCTCATTTTGTCACTGTGAAAGCAAAGAAATAACCTCTGGCAGGTACAAACTAACAATACTGGCTTTTGGTCATAGAACAGTTATGAAACAGTGCTAGAGAGTCCTCTCTTACCCCCTTTACACTTTCTTTACCCACTAAATTCTTATTTAAGCATCTGTTTTAACTTCAAGGTAGGATAAAACCTCTAGACACTTTGACATGCAACTAAAAATAATGATACATGAAATTGCAATATTATCCCATTCCTATCTGACTGTATGGTGATACTCCTCCCATCTTGTTTTCATCACTACCAGATAATAGAGAAGAGGATGCTAAGAAGCTCAAGGGTTTGGCTGATAAAATATCTCAGACAGGAAATTCGATATTTCAGAGATATCAAATGATGATTTCCAGGTAAAAGACAACACAAGGATTTTTTGGGGGGGAATCAGAATCTCCACGTCCACTCAATTCTCACTTTAAGGATCTGTTTGTTTTAGCTGTTTTAGGCAGGCTGCGGAGATCTGACAGAGCTATGATAGGGCCCTAATCCAGAGCAAAGCTGATTTGCGTAAGGGGGGGGGGGTTAAGATGGCCTGTGACAAGAAACAATTGCCCCAAGTGAGAGTCTGCCTCTCTCCCACCCTGCTCCATGACAAAGGTGTACTCTCCATGCTAAGTGACAAATCTGGGGAGACAAAGAGCATTAGCAGGGTGATGCTCTGCTTCAGTGCCTCTGATTGTGGCCAACTCAAAGAGAATCTAATATGGATTTTAAAAAGAGGAGAGGGAGAGAGATTAGAATGAAAGAAACAATGAACACCTTCTACCAAGGGGGAATTAGTGGAGGGATTGGATAAGGAGCTGGTGTGCCTTAGTGTGTGTGCATGTGTGTGTGCCTGGGCGAGAGCTTGTTCTTTGAAATTCCTTTTCCACGAAAGAACAATGGGGCTCCCCAATTCTGTTTATGTGCATCTACATGTGAGACACACTCACAAAAACACAAACAGCTCCCTCTCGTATCCAAATGTGTACATTTGCGGATGAGCCATTTAGTTTATTTCCTTTTTTTATTTAGTTTATGATCTTTTTCGGAGTGACTTAGAAATGGTGAAATGGGAGAATAACCTTTAAATTTTCAGACTCATAGATCACTCATAACCAATAAGCATTAAGAGGGACAAGGGTGGCCATACTGCCTCTGCAGGCATTCTACTCGACAACACGAGAATTGCTTAAATTTTTTTTTTTTTTTTTTAAAAAGGGGCGGAATACAATGCAAATTATGCAGATTTTGTGTTTATCTGTAATAACGTTTCTAAGCTAATATTGACAAGTGACACACCTGATATACCTCTCTCACGGTGGGAATGTGTCTTCAACGCCCATGGGTGTACTACGCCTTTACTGCAAGTCACCTCGAATTCCTGACCCCATCCTCTCTGGGTGCGGTGCTCCAAGTACAGATTTATATCCCAAACAGAGACATGTTTGGGGATCAGTCTAACTGTCACTGGCTGGCTTAGCACTGGCATCAGAGCACATCACAAGACCCTATTCATTGCCACTTAGCAGAACAGCCTTAGTTTGCCAGTAACTCTGTGTGTGTGTGTGTGTGTGTGTGTGTGTGTGTGTGTGTGTGTGTGTGTGTGTGTGTGCACTCCCTAAAATGCTCATACACAAGCACGTACTCACTGTGAGCGGATCTTGAGGAGATAATGTCAAACGAGTCATCCTACACACAAGTTTAACCTAAGTTCATCACACACATATTCTTTCGCCACCACCCACACACACACACACACACGTATCTACCGAGTGAACGACCCGCCCACGCAGGCTCAGCGGGTCAAGCTTGTGGATAAACAGGGGGATTTGCAGAGGGCAGTATTTTGCGGGCCACACAGGCCTGTCTCCATCGCGAGCAGCCATCTTAAGTCGCACAGAAGAAAAATAAATAACTGAGAGATGAAGATAATAACTGTTCTGCTGTCGTCCAATCGTGCCTCACGTCGTACCACTGTCTGACCACCCATCATCTCCATGACACTCCAAGACGGGGAGGAAGAGGCTGATTAGAGCCAACTGAGGAGGAGGGCAGGTGACAGGATGTGAAGCCATGAAGTGATAGAGGACGACCTCAGAGATGACTGATAACAGAGGGTGTGGCAACCAATAACGTACGACTAAGAGCCTCCGATGAGATATCAGTACTGTAGCTCTCAGAAATTATTTTAAAAAATGGAAGAATGAAAGACATGGACAGTGGAGAATGGCAACATAATAGGAAAGAAATAATGGTTCAATAAATGACTCAAGACAACTGGAGCTTGTATGTCAACATTCATCATACAAATTCCACAAATAATTGAAGCTCAAGATCTCTTTTTTTTATTATTACTGTTCTGCAACGTGAGGGGCTGCAGGCTGCAGAGCACTGGATGTGTCGTTGCACATCAGGTTTTGCACACACAGAATAATTTCAACAAGAGCGAGTCAATGAGCGGCATGGCGTTTACAAATACAAGTCAACAAATAACACACCTTGAACAAATAGCATCTCAGTCTACCTCCTTCCTTACCACTTTGTCTCCCTCACCTCCTCGTCTCATCTCCCAGCCTGCCCTCCCCCGTTCACTTCACTGTTGCTGGTTCAAGGCTCATTTTACACCAACCCCCCCAAAAAAACCTGATACATTAGACACCTCTTCTGAATCTTGCCAGCGTGTGCGTTTGAAGGTGAATGTGTGTGTGTGTGTGTGTGTGTGTGTGTGTGTGTGTTTTTGAGTGCTTAGGTGCGTGTGATTCAGTGTTTGTCTTCTGGGTCAGCTTGGGGACACGAGGCAGTAACAGGAGGAGGAGGTAGAGCCTGTTTTCTAGACTGGCACAAGCCTGTACACAGTGAACTGGCAGCCCCTGCGGGGCCTGGACAGGCTTGGCCTGGGACAACAGCCATCACCATACTGTAACAGAAATGAGCTTCCTTTGAGTAAATATTCAAGTCCCTGACATTTTCATTGAAATAAATGTGTTTTTTTTTGTCATTTTAAACTTCTACTGATAGTTGACCATGGTGACAGACAGAATACTTCAGAAAAGAGAGGGGGATTGCACGCAATAAAGGTTGCCAGCTGGAATCAAACCACAGAGATTATGTGGCATGTGTCATAAACCTCTTGGATACCAGGATGTCCACGATTTGCTGTTTTAAACACCCAGTTTCAGGTAGGTCTTACCTTAGAAAAATGCTATGGCATGCAGATGGTGATTTGGTATGTAAAGAACTGGTTGTTTAGCATGAGCAGCAGCAACCACTTATACAGTACCGCAATTAGTTTTATATAACTTTGTTTGCCTCTTTGTTTAGATTGTGACTCACAAGTTCCTTCACTGGCAGGGACGCCATTACACAAACAGATGTGGATGCACAGTGAGTATATCGGTATTAGCTTGCAGTGCAGTATCCAACAGTAGTCTGATAACAAGCCAAATTTAAATTAGTTAGCAGTCGACTGTCAGCATAAAGGTTCTGCCACCTAAACATGATGCATTCCCCCCTTTTGACCAACCAATCAGAATATCTCACCTCATTTTGGCCTCTTACAGTAGCATCATCATCCAATTTTGCCAAAATACTGAGCACGTGGTATGATCCGCAATTTGTAACATCAACATCTCGAGTCAAAACACACACACACACTAACTTGGGCTGTTACGTCTGTCATGTGAAGGCCACACAGGTGGGAATACGGATTTTCCCAGGTGACACATGTGATTTTGAGGTCGTTTTTGAGGTCAAACGTCACACTGTATGAGGCAAAACAAAAACCTGTTCGGGCTGGTTTAGACTCTGCGTGTGTGTATGGATTAGAAATGTATATGTGTACACATGCCGTGAGCCTATGCCTGTGTGTGTGTGTGTGTGTGTGTGTGTGTGTGTGTGTGTGTGTGTGTGTGTGTGTGTGTGTGTGTATATATATATATGAAAGAGAGCCACTGTGTGTATGAGATAGTGTACATATGACTATGTGTGTATGTGTGTCTGTGTGTGTGTGCTGCTGTGTCTGGTGACATCTGCTGCGTTGTTGGCTGGGAGCGGAGCGCAGTGGGCTGCGGGAGCCTCAGACTAAGGAGATGAAAGCCGAGGTCACAACCTGGACCAGAGGGACAAGACACACTCGCTCACACAACACGCAAATACAAAGTCACACATGCAAACGTAAGGACATACACACAGACTGTATGCACATGGCACACATACACAGTCTGCAAACATATGTCTCTCACACACACACAGCATGCGGGAGGCATACAACACAACACAAGGACGAGAGACTAAAGAATAAACAGGGCAAAGATAAAACAGTTAAGCAGACAAAAGTACGAAGAGAGATAAATACAAAGCTACACACGCAAACAGAGAGAGAAAGAGAAAAAACAGACAGTATGAAAAAGATGATGCAAGCACAGAAGCAAAGCCCCACATCATCAGGGGCAACAGTTTAATCAGTTTAATTAACAAACACATGCATGTATGCATGTAAGCAAAAACACACACACACACACACACACACACAGATAGAAGATATGGTGTGTGCCAAGCAATAGTGTGCCAAAAGCTGTACAGAGCAGTGTGTGGCTGTGTGTATATTTAATAAGATACAGCTGCGAAAAGGGATACTTTTCAATATCGATATATAGATTATTTTCTCATCTAACCAATTAATCTTTCAATCTATAAAATATCAGAAAATAATTAAAATGCCCCAACACAAGTCCCTAGGGCTCAGGTAACATGTTCAGTTTTTTGTTTTGCCTGGCCAATAGTCCAAATCCCAAAGATATGTAATTTGAATATGTAAAACGAATAGCAGCAGATTCTCACATTTAAGAAGCTGGATTATCAACTCATTGATTCTGTTAATGATACAAATGCTTGTGCTCACACACACACACACACACATTCTGACACATACACACCAAACACAAATACACAGTCTCCCAAATGGACACCACCACCCCACACACGTTCAGACACAGATACGGTCACACACAAATACAACACCCGCACAGACACACACACACCTCATGGTGGTGGTAGCAGTTAGTCAGCAGACCAGCCATGTGATGGGGTGGTGTGGTGTGGATTAGGGGCCAGTAAGCCTATTAGGGCGACAGAGGGACCACCCGGCCTCCAAAGCCACCTACAACACACTAACACACACACACACACGCCTGACACCCAAATACATAGTTCTCCAGACACAGAGGCAGTTTCTCACCAAAGATATCAACACACACATAGACACACAGCAAGACACAGATACACACCATTAACATTGAAGATTCAGTGTGTGTGTGTGTGTGTGTGTGTGTGTGTGTGTGTGTGTGTGTGTGTGTGTGTGTTCATTTTCTTATTCAGCCTACAATCCTGTATAAGCTTCAATGAACAAAAATAATACATGTTAGCTGCATTGTGGCAGAAAATGGCAGCATTTAGAGTTGTAATAGTTGTGTGTGTGTGTGTGTGTGCGCCTCTAGTGCTTGTGTGTTTGTGCCCTCATAGGGAGGGGGTCCAGGCATGGGGGGTAATCACCAGCATCTGTTGCCTCTCCTCAGGGCGATTAATTAGATTAAATTAATTTGGAAAGCGTGTGTGAATGTGTGATCCCATACCAAGAACCCCACTCCCCACCCCACCTCCCCACAATGACACACACACACACTAGTTTACATCCTTCCAGCTTTTAACTATAAAGCATATATTATTTAAAATTAGCACTGCGAGCACACACAAACAACATGAGCGAACGAACACGCTCTTCTTTCTGACACAATAAATTAGGCCTTTTGAGTTCCCAAACTATTTTAGAAATGGGAAACGAGCAAAGGTGAAAACTTTGGAGACACACGCGTGCACACGAGCGCAAATTAATCCCAATTTGTCGGCCTCGGCACGGGAGAAACTTTTGGGATTTCATACTTCATACCAGCTTTTGTCACCTTTGCGTGAATAGCCGAGGGCTGAAATAATTGTGTTTTTCTTCCCCGAGGCCCAGTCAGCGCTCACAAGCCACTGGCCTACGTAATGTGTTCCAGACAGAGGGGGGGGGCAGTATACGCACCATGGCTATGGGTACAATACAGAGAGGGTGTGTGTAAGGGGGTGTGTGCAAAGGTGATGGAGGTAGGTTGGCCTGTGTGCCTGTGTGTGCCTGTGTGTGCCTGTGTGTGTGTGTGTGTGTGTGTGATGGTGTCATGGTTTTTCACTGTGCGCGCGGTGAGATGAGTGTTTGTGTGTGTGTCAGTTATGTGACAATGAGTGTGCGTAAGTGGGAGGTATGTGGCGTGGAAATGGCCTTAATGGAGTTGGATGTGGTCCACAATAGACAGGACATCACCTCAGAGAGGGGACTGAAAGAGAGACACAAGAGAGAAGAAGAGATGGAAGGGAGAAGAAAGCAGTAACAAAATGGCCGAAGGGGTGACAGAAACATTATCATCTTAAGCCATGATGAGAAATACGTCAATATACAGTACATAGTAGGGCTGAACAATTAATCGAAATATCATCAAAATCGCAGGAGCTGCAATTTTTTGATAAAGGTAAAAAGTGTCACAACATAGTATTATAAATGAATCACTGTGGTGCTACAGAGACACCCTGGCCTACAAATCATATTATCCAGACGTAAGGGATCGTTGCTTGTTTGGTACAGACCCCCGCAAAAATCACATCATCATTTTATATTTTTTTTCCAGTGAAAATGAAATGCAAAAACGACCATTCCCACTAAAACCGTGACTCATATCACAATTGCAATATCGCAATATGATTTTTTTTTGCATATCTTTTAGCCCTAGTGCATAATCAAAAAAGTCATATATTGGTCTATATACACTGCATTAAAGCTGAGTGTAATGACTTAAAAATCCTTCCTTTGGATGTCAAAACATTACATTTAAGTAAAACTAAGCAAACGTTCTAGAAAAAGACCAGTATTCACCAGGGTTTTTAACATTTTTGTACAGGTGTGTGACAAATCTTTTTCCCTTTATGCAGCAGAAAAACATGGTCACCCTTAACGCAATGACTGTGTAGGTTTAAAGTATTAAAAGAGGCGGTTAAAAGCCGTGAGTCCTTAAAGTGGCAATTTCAAAATCGATATTTAAAATGTGGAAACATGCAGCAGACAGGCTGTCAAACAGTTTAAGCGGCGATTTGGCAGAGCAGCCACAGATTTGGAAATTCCTGCTTTTCTGAGTGACATTGATGTAATGTGAGCGAAAAAGGTGAAGTATGACTTGGAGGGAGCGAGATGGGGGAGGAGCAGGGAGAGTGGGCCTTGGAGTGTGTATCACTGTATATTCAATGTATTCAGACATGATAGCTTCTCACTTTAAACACAACAGTAGTGTGTGTGTGCTTGTGTGTGTGCGCTTTACTTAAATCCTCCCACAAAGCTTTGAAGATGAGGGAAGTTGGTCATCTCCAGCTTTGGTTGATATGCAAACGCAGAGAGAATACACACAGACATACATACACACATTAACCCCCCCCCCATGCACATACACATACAAAAGAGCCTGTCAGCACAATGCCTTCAAATATAGCCGTCCAATCTTTTGACTCTCAATTTGCCCACCTTTTTGATAATACGCGCCTATTTGAAAAAGGGTGAAAGGCAAGGGTAGCATGCAATTTAGAGATATTACTGTGTAGCCATTTTCAGCCCACCACCTCTCCCTCTCTCTCATCGCTTTCTCTTCTTCGCCCTCCCTCTCTCTCATCGCTTTCTCTTTCCATCTTTTGATTATGCGATTCGCCTTGGCAGACGAACAAATAGAGGAGAGAAAAAGGTAGTGTTTGACACTGCCATTTTCAATGACAAAATACAATCTAACCAGGGCCAGTAATTCGACGGGGAGGGATTAGCCTAGTGCGAGGTTGGGCCCCCAGATTAAGACGAAGCCACAGCGCAGGGATCTTGAATTTCATCATCTCCGGCGCTCGGGCACAATGGCGTATTCTTCCCCTTTCTCCTCCACCGTCTGATGAGGGGTCAGGAGAACTCACCTCTCCTCTTCCTCCTCCTCAGAGCAGCACTCGCTACCGCATTCATTCATCCCTCCTGACTTTATATTAGCTTAGATACCTGAACGGTGGAGGGGTGGGGGGTGAGCAGGGGGATCTGAGCGCTCTATACACTCATGCAAAGTCAGAAGAAAATATGATCAGACATTTACTGTGTTTGGATAAAGTTATATACCTTTCATCACACATACATCAACACAGACATACAAGCTCAAGCAGCCGTACAAATTCCCTACTGACACACATACACAGAAAACACACAGGTGACATAAGGGGGTGATCCAACAGCTTTAAAAAGCATTTTCACAGATCTTAGGGTAGACTGCCCTCTTGTGGTCAATTTATATAGTTCTTTAATTTCTGCTCATCTGCTCTGATAATGGTGAGGAAACCAGGAACCAGCAGCACAATTCAAATATTATTATAAATCTTTTAAATTAAAAAAGGCACACTGGACTTTCCGCAAGTTTCAGGCATGAAAGGAGTTCTTATTCAGTTTAGTAAATAATATGAATAGTAGCTTACTGTTATAGGTTACATCACACTTGGAACTACGTGCTATATGTGAAGTTGAGAATGATTAATTGAGCAGGATGCGGTTCCTTTGCAAACCTACCTTCATACGTATTTCTCTCTGCCGGTCTCTATCACACATTAGAAGCAACGGTGAAAGTACTAAGAGATTCAACAGGTGTAAGTCACAGCAGAGCACCAATCAGTGGTGCTTAAGTACCAAACAAACAAGGAAACAAATGGCTCGAGAGTTTTGTGGCTTTTATATACAAGCTGCCAATGCATGTGTACTTTCTGTGAAGATTTCCTTAAAGTAGCATGAAAATGCAACACTACAAACCAGAACAAACCGACACACCACAGCAATATCAGGACGCGTCTCAAATGAATTAGTCCTCGTGGATGAAGCTACATGTTGTCTTGAAGCAATGCAATGATGTGTTAAAAAAAAAAAGTCTAACTTTTTTCCCCCAAAAGCTGCTATGTTCCATTAGTAAATCTGTCTCATGCTTACTACAGTTTTGTTACTACTCTGTCTGTTTTTTAGGCATTTAGCATACAATTCAATTCAAATGACTAAAATTCATAAAAATAAAAATGCTAATGGTGAGAAAAAAAACTCCCAAACCAAGCATAATGTACACCTGTTCGCTTCCTGTTTGTTATTTATAAAACAGATCTAACAGGTTTAAAAGAACACCATATAAATATTCTTCTTCTGGCCACACATAGCACTATGTGATATAACAACACCCTAAAAACTATTTTCTAAATAAACAAATACATAAAATCACAACATTAGTCTTTCTCTCATTTCACCATTGCCCTCCCTCTATATCTGAGTGTGTGAGGGTATAAGGTTGCCTCCTCCCTCTGCTGCCTCCCTTCTTTCCTCCCTCCTCTGTGCTCTCCATTCCTGTTGTCAGGGAACTGGTGTGGCTTTGATCTCTCTGTCATTAGTCAGGTATGCAGAGACACAGGCAAACCCACAAACTTGTCTTTTTCTCTCCCTTTCTTGCTCTCGTTTTGCTCTTTCCCACGCTCTGGCCAGAGAACACCAGCTGACCTGCTTGTCTTCTTGGCTTTCTATCAAAGAGAGAAAGGTAGAGCAGTTTCTGCTGTCGTTCCTTTGAGCTTGACGTGTACAGAAAGTGACAGTGGCAAAGCACTCGGCCAGCTCTCCTTAAAAAAAAAAAAAAAGAGGGTTGAGGAGCCTTGGAGGTCTATCCTCGTTGATCACTAGTGATGGCCCCCTCTCTCGACAGTCGAAAAGTTTACCCATCAGAGCATTTGGAAGCTTTGAAAAAGTATTCATTAAAGATTTATATGCTCATCTTGGTCACTCTCACAAATGTCATTTCAGAGCTTCTTAAACGTTGGGAAAGTTTGAGGATTAATACCTGCTTTGACGTAACAGCTAATGTTTCCTTAAAATGATGTAACTCTGTTACTAAAACATGCAAGGCAACTTTATTATATACTTATTTTTTTTCCAAATGGTGACTGACATTCTTCACTTCTTACTATTACGGCAGTTTTGGCATCACGTGTCAAGGCTTGCATTTATCAGAAACACGAAACTGGCATAACGTGCGACAGTTCCTTTGAATGAAACACCCTGGAGACTTCATTAGTGATCTTTCAAACTGGGCTTCTTCAAAACCCAGACCAACACAAACAAATGTGAGCACCAGACAGAGATGTGCTGTTATGTTTTATCTGCAATGTCACGGAGTACAAACTGATTCTATAGACAACATTTCTTTAAGAGTTTAGGGGACGCTACAGAAAGCATTAGTCATACGTTTCTGAATAATTATTCTACTAAAGGCTAAAACAAGAAAGGCCAATGTGTAAGTATAAATGCCTCATTTGGCCATAATGTACTTAGGCACACCATGCCAAAGAAGTTTCCAGTTTCCTGGCAGACCACTGGTACATGTCAAAATACTCTCCCCATTTCTCTCTCCCTGTTCCTGTTCCCCTCCCTCTTCCCTCAATCCATCCCTCCCACTTTCCCAAATTGCCCAATCAATTCCTCTCTTTTAGCCACCTTCCCTGTATTTGGTTATTTACCACGAGTACTAGGTTTCATCTAATACTGCATGTCATTCTTCCCTCTGCTGCTGTTATCTTGAACAGTAGTGTGACCAATATCAGAAAACCCCCACAAAAAATAGTAAGAAAATGACTGTTGCATTATGAAAATGCAGTTCTTCTAAATACGTGGTAAGTGAACAAATGAAATATGTTAGTAAATAAATGGATACATATCTACTGCAAACCCTCGATGGTAGTTAAGTTACTTGTTTGCAAGTAACCCAAACACACCTGCAGTTTGTGGCCTGTGAACAGTCATTGTGGTAATGAATGCATGCCAACATCAGCACTTGTGGTTTAATCCGAGGGATGCCATCCACACTGAGAGAAGCATGTAATAGCGCAGCCTGAGCACATGGTGGCAGAACTTGCATATGGAATGCAAAAAAGATTTACCTAGAAAATTGCTGATAATAAGGAATTTATTTCTTTGCCTTGTTTTACTTAGTTGTCATCACCAGCTGTTGTGAATGACTCTGAGCAAGACAACTAAATCATACGGTACCCTTCCCCCTCCCCATAAGGTTAAAAAAAATAAATAAATAAAATCAACAATGCAGTGCACAAATACACACAATAAGAGATTGTGTCAATGCAGTAACAAAGATAAAAAGATTGAGGGGACAAAAAGACACAGACATAATTTAGTACTCACATTTTCAATGACAAACGTCCACTCTTTGTCTTCAAACTCCTCTGCATGGGGGTCCTGAAAGGGCAATGTGAAAAGAAATGCTCAAGTACACAATATACAGAATATTAGAGCAGATTGAACCACTGTATGGTTATTTAATACAGCATCAAAACTACACTTAATAATTATGAATTATCACGCAACCAGTCTTAAGCAACACTCAATTATTCCGAAAACAATCTTGAAACAGCTTATTTCATGAACTAAAGATTTTCAGTTAGACTTACAACACAAAACCTGCGACAGAAAACTCACAGTTTATGGGTGACAGCTCATCTGCTCTGCAAGCACTCTCGCTATTCACCCACTGACCTGCTTTGTGTGTCCTCCTTCCCTTCTCACACATGTCGAATGTTTTGAATTAATGAGGTAACCTTTAATCACATGATAATGTGCTACTGACTCCTTGACTGGTCGCAACAACCATTGGCTATCTATGTATACACAGTTTATTAGGTACACCTAGCTTAAATTAGTGCAGTGTAATAAATCCAACCTTCATGAAGGTTATTTTGTTCAGTTTTTGTTGAAACAAAAACCCATTTACCCCATGTAACCCCACCCCATTTATTATCAACAAGGGTAGGCTAAACAGAACAGTTGTGTATATAACACAATACAGTTCAAAAGCACCATAAAACATCTACAATTACATCCTTCAAAATGACACTACAGTTGAATCAACACCGCTCTAAAACAGTTTCAACAAAAACTGAACTTCATAACCTCCATGAAAGTTGGATTTATTGCAGGACTGTTTCAACAGACTGCATTAGTTTTAGCTAGGTGTACCTAATAAACTGGCAACTGAGTGTATGTGCTGGGCTGATCTGAAATTCATTGAGTGAGTGTGTGTGTATGTCTATGTGTGTGAGTGTGTGTGTGTGTGTGTGTGTGTGTGTGTGTGTGTGTGTGTGTGTGTGTGTGTGTGTGTGTGTGTGTGTGTTTTAACCATGTGTTTTCTTTGTAAAGTAGACTTACATTAATGGGCAATCAAACAGAAAGGGAAGACACATCAGGACATGACAAAGACAGAAAAGTCCCAAACTATAGACATTTGTCCCTCTGTTGATATTCTGTACTTGTGTCTCGTCTCTCTCCCTGCCTGTTTAGCTGTGAGGTGATGAGAGGAGACAGTAAAAGAGGCAGTGAGACAGCAGGTAGCCCCGTCTTACTGTGCTGGCATAAATGATCTTCACTGCCCTCCAGGAGCACATGAAGCACATACACATAACCACAAATCACTGCTGGACACACAAAGACATGCTAATCTAACCTAATCAATCTTCCTTTCACACACACCCACTGCATGTCTCTGACTCATTATCAGAAATTAAATACCTTGGAGTTAACTCTCAAAATGAGCTATTCTAATATATCACTTTGGGCTCTGGTAATATGAGACAGGCATGCTGTTATTATTGCGTATACAGTTGCTATTCCTTTTTTCTTTTTACAGACAAAATGATTAATCAATAAAATCAATGACTATAACCGTTTATTGCAGCCCCAGCCAGTACTACACGAACACACAAGTAAACACGTGCACTGATGGCGTTTCCGCCTGACTGCGCCTGTGACACACCCCAGGAAATCAATATTCCTGCAGTCTGGCACAACGGTCAAACACAATATCCGCATGGGCACAAACACACAAAAGCCAACAGAGCATGACATTATCAGCCATCTCGGTTTATTCTCAATTTATGGTGTCATCTGTAGTGTTTTAGTGCTGCTGGTAAACCTAAGCTGCAGGTCAGTGAGAATATGCAACATGTTTTTAAACATGTTTTAATTAACATTAACAAGGATATTCATGGATAAAATAATTAAAACATCTGTCCAAGCAAACATTTAGCTCTTCTACAGGTTTGGAAAATGCAGATGTGTTATAAAAATTCACAAGCCAAGACGTGCCAAGTGTTTCACTAAGGATTTACGGGTACCCACTCTGCTTTCTGCACATTGTCTCTGGACTGACTGTCTACAGAATGAGCAGTCAGAAGGCTGCCCGGTTAAATTACTTATTCATTTCATTAATTTCTCGCTGTCTACTAAGTTCAGCTAAGGCTGCCTGCTGGTGCACATGTCCCTGACGTACAGGCTGCAATACTGCTGAGCTCAGCTGTTTTCACTGCAGAGCTTCAGGCCAGACAGGGGTATGAGAGCATCTCCAAATCACTGTTAGCTTTTGCTTTAACCTTCAGTCAACACGCTGCAGAAATATCTAAATCGTAAGTTATTAGGTATTAGATTTTTACAGATTTAGACCAGCATTGAGCAATATTTTTGATATTAAAGGGGTACTCAAGCAATTTAGTATTATCCATTAAGACAGATCGAGAGACAGATAGTCAAAATCATTGCAGCAGAGTTTGCGATATCCTTACTTGTAGTCTCTAGTATGTCTGAAGTTCTGAAAACTCTGGATCCTACACTTACCATAATGCAACCAACAGCATCTTATTGTTAGACCTTCCGTGTCTAGTAAATTCCTAGTAAATGAATCTTTCAAATGCCATGCCCTCAGTGTGTTGTGTAGTATAACATTAGACAGCTATTTTAACAAGCAGAGTAGCTCTCTTCATGATGAGTGAACTGACTTTTATTTGGAAAACTGGTGGAGTGTCCCTTTAAAAATGAATCGTACAACTCCAAGCAAAGTGAAGTACCAAACCCACTGAGGAATGACACCCAACTTTGCAATTCTATATCACTTTATAACTCATTGTGAAGGTTTTCCGCCCCCCATTCACGGCCTGTACGGCTGAGTCTCACCGCTCTCAACCCCCATATAAAACTGTAGACTTTAGCTATAACAACTTGATAAGCTGATGGTTTATCAGGGCTGTGTTTGACTCCTAGCAGAGATTTTCACTGTAGCTGCTGTAGTGGTTTTAACAAAGAGAACAAGCTTTTAGATTGCAGAGGTGATGTTATTTAATTTGTGGTATTGTCCAACAGATGTGTGAACTGTGCCTTCAGTGGCTTTGCGTCTCATTACAAAAACAGCTTTATTACTTCCTCTGGGACAGGAAGTGGAAGTGGGCTGAGAACAGAGAGACACTGACATATACAGCAGTGCTAAACAAGCATAGGCCTAGAAAACTGATCCAGTACATTTTTAACTAGCAGACATTACAGTGTGCCTTATATGTTCTTACAACAGTCTGGAGATCATTTAAGTCTCAGATTTTTGTCACTATGACTCCTGTCTTTCATTGCATGCGAGTCCACATGAAGCACTGTATGGACCGTCCGTATCAAGTGCCTTATTGGGATTCACTACATTGTTGTTATGTACAGTAGTTGGTAATGTATATACCCATGACCGAAAAGTAAAAAGCTACTAATGCCCTCACAAAGCAGAGGCAGATACGTAGGTATTTGTGGCAGGAGGGTAACAAGACACTGAGCTCTGAGCTAGCCTGTCAGCACAGAGGCCCAGCATGTTTAAGTAAGCCAGGTACGGTGACAGATACTGTGAGTACAAGCCTGTCATTCACAGACACAACTGTATTACTATATATGTGTACAGACCTTCCAACAATAAACAATTAAAAATGTAAATAAGTAAAACTGCTCACTTTATCAGATTGTCCAAATTTGTTTTATGCACATATCAAACGTGCCAACATCAACAGTTCTGGCAGACATAAAGGTATTTATCAAAATGAAGACAAGATTTCCCATGAAGCTCATTGTTGCAAAGAAATTTGCTGTCATTAATTATTATAATTTAATTATTTCTCCACTCAGAAAAAAATCTTATCTACACACTTAATATCATTCATTTAATACTTATGATAAATGCCTTTCATGTAGTTAAAAAAAATACACATTGTGCTGCTTTTGGGTGTCACCCATTTACTGAAATTAAACAAATCCTGAAAATAAAAACCTATATTTGGTGCTAAACAGTTTTGAGGTGAGGTAAGAGTGTGCATCACTCCAATTATTTGTGTAAGTTACTGTTGCTGCTGTTCACCAGCACAAATACCATCATGTTCCATTAACAACCCCACAATACTTGTGTCAGTGCTAATTAACCAGCTGTGGCCTACCTTAAAAAGAGTGACAGTGATCTCAATGTTCTCTGGTACAGGCCACACCACCACTCCTCTGTAGGGATTTTTGATGCCAGGCTGCCAGCTGTGGGACTTCAGGACAGAGACAAAATAATTTTATTTGCAAGTGAGAACCGTTAACGTTTTATTGTGTCTTTATTTTGTTTCAGTTTCCACTCATCATATACAAACCTTGGAGGATTTCCGCCGACTCCTGCGTGTCCAAACCACTACGAGTTTGTCTGGTTGCCTGTGAGGAAGGAGAGAAAAGGCAAAAGGTATTTATTCATCAATCCACCCATCTCTGTGCCTCCATCTACCTACACATCAACATGTTAAGACCGTCAGTCCAATTGATCATAGCTTGTATGTTATGCCTGAAGTTTTAAAACCCTGATAAGCCTACTGCTGTACACACACACAAACCAACAACAAGAACACATACACACACCTGCACAGCCACCATGAATAAATCATGAGACGCAGCTAAACCCTGACTTTGTCTCTGTGGACTGCAGCACAACAGGACACACACGCAGAAACGTAAACACACACACAAGAGGTTAAAGTGACAGGAAAAAAACTGAAGGAGGCTGAGAGTTACGACAACCTAACCCAATCCAGGTCAGAGTCACACTGCGCTGATGATTGATAGGAGACACAGTGTAACCCGACAGTCAAAACTGAATTAAATGAAATCGCAGTGAAAGAGGAGAAGCGCGTGCAGGTAAAAGCCTAAAGTCCAAAATACAAGTGAAATACTCCATCCCACAGGAAAAGAGTTACAGACAACATATATGTTATAAAGATTGTTTAAATTTAGTATGAAAGAGGTAAAGTGTTGACAGAAAACAGAGAAACAGAATTGTGTGAATATAACAAAGACATGGGTCTCTTAGGGTCTAAGAGATTACTTAAATTCTTAAACCACACAGTGCATTGTTTTGCATAGCCTAAACGTGTATTTAGTGCAACAGTGCAATACAGTGCAGTGGTCACGATCCACTCTGCTGCTATATCAGCGTATCGTTCATGATTAAGCAAGTAAGAAACTTAAAATAACTCTTGATTTAAGTAATCAACTGTAAATATTAAGATGCACAGAGGGCCACTGTTCTTACAGAGAATTAGCCGACTTAAAAAGCACACTCTAAACAATCATAAATAAAAACTGTTTAATTATTATATTAAAAGTACCACTTAATATTATTATTTAATCTTTAATACTAATATTTATATTGTAGTGGGGATGACCTGGATCAGCATCAGCCCGATAGTGACCTTATCAAGCAGATCAGCCATGACAATGTCTAATGACATTTATGTGATAAGAGTTCCACGCAGTGAGGCATAAAGATTTTTAATTTGGGAAAAAAGACAGCACCTGTATCGGATCAGTACTCTGCAGATACCCTGAGATGAGATATTGGAATCAGTGTCTGCAAGCGCATCCCTATATTTTAGACCAAACCCGAACCAAACTGTCAGGACCTCACCCTGACTTACCTTGAAAAAGTGCCCTCATTAAAATACATTTACATCCCTAGTGTATAGGAGTGCATTGGCTTTTGGTCAAAGACAACAGAGTGGTGCAGTTAGCAGATGCCAATCAACAACACTGTCTGTCAATATGGGAGTCCAGATTTAAGTCCCTGTAGTGGCAAGTGTCCACCCCCTTGCTCTTAAGCTCTCCAGCTTTAGCTACCAAGGTTATGCTCTGCAACTGAACCTGGCCTCTTTACTCTGTTAGAGCCCGACTGATAAATCGTCCAGGCCGATATTAGCTTATCACAGATAAACAGTTATCAGCACTGGACTAAAAGAAACAACAAACTGAAGATATGGTTCAGGTAATTTACAAACAGTGTCTCCATCACGTAGATTGTGCACCAGAAAGCACTGACATGTTTATTTTTCTACAGTAAAATGACCCGCTGGGGTCCTGGCATCTTGGTCACAGTTCTTCAATAACCAAATTTAAGTGCCGTATATATTCCTATATACTGATGCTATCCCTCTCTTTTTTCCCCGTGTAATGCCTCCCTATAGAGTTACTGTTGTGCCTGTGGTGTTTGGTTGTTGTGTGAAAAAAATGTATGAATAACTGATGAAAAAGTAGAATATTAGCTGATACTGTTATTAAGCTCTCAAAAGTAAAACGTCAAAAAGTATCGGTCAGGCTGTATTGCTTTTGCCAAGTTTTACTACTGTAAAAGTCAACATGTGGGAGGTGGTGTTGAACCTCTAGAACTGTGTCAATAATCCTGTATCAATGGGTTTGTGGTTTGTGTGCACATACTCTAGTGTTAAGCACAGCAAGCATAACACTGGGTTTATGTGTGCATGGGCTCTTATGTCAAATATTCTTGAGGAACAACAGCAAAGCAGCCATTCTAGGATAAGAATGACTGACTGTGTGACCGAGAAAGAGAGAAGACACAAACAAGAAGAAAAGAAGAAGAAAACAGAGGGACAGAGGAGGAGTGAGAGGGAGAGGCCTCACATAGAGAAGCTATTGTCCAAGAACACAAGCCATATCAGAGAGCATGCAGATACACACAAAATACCATCCGCTTATTTTTTACCCTTTGTACAGTACTTGCTGTGCTATGACAAAAATTTCAACCATTCGTCTGCAGGCTAAGTGATTTGTTCACACTTTTTTGGTGTCGTTCTCTCTCATGTTCAGCATTAACCCCAGGGCTGCATGTTCCTTCTGTGTTTAACAGGAATCAATGAGCCATCAGAGAGGAATGCCACAACAGAAGAAACAAATGTGATGAAGATGGCTGCAGAGAGTCCTGAAGAAAGACATTTAAAGTGTGCGTTCATTATGACAGAAGCCCTCACGGATACAAAAGCTACTTTAACATTAAGGCCTTCAGTTTATGCTGGATTTGAGGTTTAGTTTGGGTAAGGGTTGGCTATAAGGATGTTTGGAAAAGAGATAATGGAGGTTTATTTAACGTATGGCAATACACGTGTTTCTTTGTAATAATTTTTGCACTGTTGATGGAGTACCCTGAAAGGCTCACACTGTTTCCCATCTTGTTACTCGATGGATTTTACTGGATGCAGAAGACACAAAGGTATTTTTGTATTTTAGTCTTTGCTTCCACTAGTGTGTGTGAGCTCCTTTTGCATTTTTCAAAACGTCATGAATGCCTGGTTACCTTTGTATCATGCCATCTGCACAAAAGAAAAAGAGATAGTGTGTGTGTGTGTGTGTGTGTGTGTGTGTGTGTGTGTATCACAAAGTCACTGTTCGGCTCGTATCACGGTTTTGAGTCACGGATCGGATCATTTTTCGGATCAGCAAAAAAAAAAAAAAAAATGAGGTTAGGGTTAAATTAATTTAAAAATCCGCTACTTTGGCTCTGTCTGTAGTCACCACTCTGTAGTCTCGCTCAATGTCCCGCCCACAGCACTATGTGATTGCTTACACATCATGAATAATGACCGAACTGTGTGGGGGGATCCGTACAGATCACGGATCAACTAAGTACCACTAGTGTGTGTGTGTGTGTGTGTGTGTGTGTGTGTGTGTGTGTGTGTGTGTGTGTGTGTGTGTGTGTGTGTGTGTAGGCTTGAGAGACAGGGCAGATAAGAGTGAAACTGGGTCAGCAAGCACAGCAGGAGCTGAGACGAGAGCCCTCCGAGATTGACACAAAACACAGACATAAACCCTCTTACATTTAAGGCATTTAGCTGCAGCTCTTATCCAGAGAAAACTGCAATTAGCGAGCATGTAGGTATTCAATATTTTCCTCAAAGACACTATAGCATCAGAGCAGGTAAGAAAAAAAAAACCGTTGCAAGAAGACATCACCTTGCAGTTACTGTAGAACGTTTTAATTGGCCATTTTTGTGCATTTTATGCTTTAGGCTTTTCTTCTTTCTAAAAATTGTATTTTCTTCAATCTAACTTCTTCAGTCAGCTCCATGTTGCTTGAATGTATTTTTGTGACTGTGCATTACACCTTGTCTACTCTCGCTGTGCAGCAGCGGCAGAATTTCACCAGCGGCTGCTGTTCATCACTGTATCAGATCAGCTACACTACTGCTAAACACTCTGAAGCATTATGACAGCACTCACAGCTCAATACAAAATCAGTATAAAACAAACTTGAGTAAAAATACGCGTTGGGCTGCAGTTACACACATTAAGATCAAGTGAAGCAGGGCAGGTGTAAACTGCAGAGCTGCACTGGTTAAAAACGAAGCAAATCTGTTCCATCAGATGGAAGACAGAAGGACATGGCTGAAACGTGTCTGCACAGTTAACTATTTAGTCTTTACAGAGCTCAGGGGAACAGATGGGTGGTTTCACAAAAATGAAATCAATGTAAGATCTCTAGAGCTTTGGGCAACACACAAAGATAAAAATAAAACTTGATCATCAAAAAAATTGTTTGGCAGCTTAAATGTGCTGGTGATAAAACACTTGAGGCTCCGTGCGCCTCGTCCATCTGCCTGCATGGTTGGAAGCGAAGGGTGCGTCAGGATGTTGTGGCTGCCCTTTCCTGTAGGCAGGAGGAAGGAACCACTTCACATTTGATATGACAGCACCCAGAACAGCATTGCACACACGCACACACACCAAGTACACACACACGCAGACTGTTACAAACCCAAACACGTAGCAGGGTAGGGCTCCGTTTAGTTCAGTGGCGAAGCGATAAAACATAGCCAAGTGATGAAAGCAGTGATAAAGTATCGTGTATTTTTAAAAACACAATAGTGACTTTGGCATCTGGTGAAAACTGCACTCAACATTGATTTCCATTTTTATCCCTGAATCAGCTGAAAGAAAGCGACTCTACATGGCTGCCATATTTCTAGCAATATTCTACCTAGCAGCTGCCCTGCACATCCAGTCTTCTATTGCTTCAAATCTGCTGTGTATAATCACTAATCGCTTGTGACACATAAAAAAACTAATGTAATTGCAATGTACGTAGATGGCAACATACATTTTAGTTTAGGTACTTGGGAACTATATTAAAAGGTGTATTAAAAGTAGGCTGGGGGAGACACAGGCAACTAAAAGCAGATACTGTATCATCCCGACTAAATGCTGACATTACTCAGAGGAGGAATAGCTTTGACGTCTGCCGACACACTTCCTGTCTGCCTGTCAATCACAGACATTAGGAGAGATGTAGATTTGTTGATGCTGTAATACAGCATCAAGATGAAACTTCACAGACTACAGCGCTGCGATGCATACTAAAACAGACACTCCACTGCGATACACACAAGCACACTAATATGTAATCTGTCAAACTAATAGCACAGACTGCGCCACTGAAATGCATGAAAGGTTATTATGTTGTAGTATACAATGGGACTGAAGACTGCAGTGTGATACACGCAACCAAAAGGCTGTCGAATGTAGACTGCTAGGCGATAAGATGTGATATAAATAGTCAATACAATGTATTTTGATTTATATAATCTTGTAATACATTATCCATTCACTCCAACACGGCGCATCTCACTTCATAAAAAGGCATGTTTTACTCCTCTCTACCCCTAACTGACATAACACACTTCTTGTAAGGACGGAGGAATGATGGCGTCAGGTAAACTTCACTACATTGTGTGTATGTCTTTACAAAATGCTGTTTCATATTGTTCTGTCATTGCTGCGGTTTTTTTTCCTTTCAAAGATTCTTTCTAGATTTGCTTGTGATATAGGTTAGTTTAAAAGGACTATATACAGTCATACAGATCTTTTAAGTGTATTTAAGTTTTAATATTGACTGAATAGAAGAAAGAGAGTGCTACAGAAATTTAAACTTAACCAGCAAAAAATCTGAGATCTGCAGTGCTAGAAGACCACAGCCATGGCCGCTTCTTACTAAAGATGCAGTCAAAATGAAAGAAACGACACAGTGACAGCTAAAATGCTTTCAAAATACAGTTTACTCAGAAACGTAACAGCCCAATTAGAAAAGCTTTGCTAAAAATGTTACCTACCTGATAAACTGAACACACGCAAGAAAAACTGTCCTATCCCCACTATCCCAATGATTTTATTTCCTGAATCTGAACGTCTCTCATTTTATAATTTTTCCACCTAGCAAAACTTTCTTTCAATTGATTTGTTCAATACATTTCAATCTGTGTTAGCATTTGTCAATTTCTGTTTAAGATTTTTTTGAGGCTCTGCAGTTCCGATCCAGCTCACCAGCAAAAATCTTATCAATTTTGTCTCCGTTTCGTCACTTTTAATATTATTCAGTACTTAATATTAACATTCAAACACCTGTCATACTATCACTTGTGTTTAAGCTCCAAAACTCTGGTGGAAGCTGTGTCTTTAGCCATAGTTTGTTGAAACACTGTACTGAGCATAAAGAAGTGGATTTTGCTGTGGAATTGCTTTGAGCAGTTTCTTTGAAATGTTTGGTCTGCCCTTAAAAACTTTGGAGTTCATTGTAAACAAAATAATTGAAGCTTGTCTTTGAGAAGGATAAAATCTGTCAATCTGACTCAAGACACCAGGATTCTGCATGTATTTGCAGAATTTAAAAAGTGACAATAAAATTAGAAGTGTGTGAAAGTGTGTCAATGAGCCCTTCTGGCCTACACTGACCTCCAGTTATAAAACAGTCAGTCAGTGTGCATGTGGCAACCAAAAGCTGGGTCAATGACACAGAGTTAATGCTGAAAGCACTAAAGCTAGACTCGAGTGTCTGGAGTGAAAGCTAAAGCACCTCACTAATCAGCTTGATTGACTGTGCCTGTATGCATGTGTGTGTACTGTGTGTTTGTAACTGCAGCCGGCTGTGTGGCAGGACCTCTTTCTGTAACTGTAAAATGTTGTTAATATTTTTGTTTAATCCTGGAAATATAATTTAATTTAGGACTGTGAATGAAGTGTGTGACCATGTGTGAATATATGACATTATTCTATTGTCATACCGACAGCAAACATCCCTTTACCAAGCTTTAAATGTAAATTATATGATATTTTCCTGGATCCAACAGTTCAAACAGTCAGACTGGCACCAGACATGACACAAACATGACCTTTATTACATCAGTTTGAAAAAGAGACTCTCTGAGATCTAGTCACATTTTCTTCTTACTTCTGAATGAACTTACGTCTATCATTATTTTTCCAAATTTGACCTTTACATTACTTTTATATGCTTTATAGCCAGATATGACGATTTCCACTGCCGATTAACACATTTCACCAATCCCATTGCCCAGCTGGATTCAGCTGTGTAACATCACTCCTTTGATGAAGACGATTAACATCAATAAAGTATCTGATGATGTGAAAAAAAGCTACATAGTGGGGTGTGAATTGGGACTGTACAATATTTATCCAGACATTGACAGACTTCATTATTCCCAGTGAGAGCCTGCACAAAATCAAGCGTGAAGACTCGTTTTGAAGCCGCTGCCGTTTGCTTTGTTATTTTAGAGAAATTTATAGTAAGTATGGAGACAGTCGTAACTGAGAGTTTAACTGCAGAGACAGACCAACTGCAGGTCAAGTGTGGCCAATTATGGATCTGCCATGGCTGAGGAGAGAGACTCAGTAAGAATAAGTTACAAACAATAAAGCAGGTAGGTTTGACGGATGACAGTGAAGATCAGGATCGCCACCTGCCCTGAGGGATGGAGGTCAGGTAAGAGTTATTTAAATCTTACCCGCTGAGAAAGCATATGAGGAGCAGAGAAGAGGGAACTGTCAAAACAAGAGAACTCTAAGTGGTGGAGAGGAGAATGAAATGTTTCTTTGCTGACATGACAAGATCTTTTGACTGAGATTGTGAAGTTGACCAAATTATGAGAGGATATCCAATAAAACTAATGGGCATTGTCTACAGTTTGTGACAAAAATAACTCATAGACCCCTCAACTTATGAAGTCCATGTGTTCAATGCTAAAAGACACTTGTACACATTGGGAACAGTATGCATCATTTCATCTTGGTGCTTTAGTTTACTGGCTCATCTCCAATGCACTTTCATTCCTCCCTTATCACTAGATTTCTGCAGCAGTGGGGGAGTTTACATTAACTATGTCTGAAAAAGCCTTGCAGAGTGCAAACGCAAAGCAATGCATTTTCTATGCAACCGAATTTAACTCTCATGAGAAAGAAACAAGGCGCATAATCACAAGTGAAACTCTCATGCAAACTTCAGCTTATAGGCAGATGGGTGATGAATAGAGCTGCGTCTAAAGATTATTTTCATCATCAATTAATCTGCTGATTATTTTCTCAATTGACTGATTAATCGTTTGGTCTATAAAACATTATAAAACTGTGAAAAATGCCCATCACAATATGTGATGACCTCAACAAATGTCTTGGTTTGTCTGACCAACAGCCAAATCCCAAAAATATTTGACTTATTAAATTTCAAGACCAAGAAAAGTGGCAATTTTTTTACATTTGAGAACCTGGAACAATCAAATTTTAAACGATTAGTCGATAATCAAAATAGTTGCCAATTAGTTTTCTGTCGATCGACTAATCGTTGCAGCTCTAGTGATGAACACCCATCAGCATCAAGTATGGAGCAAGACAATTATGAAGGAGTCTACGTGCTTGCTCAACAAAACGTCCCTGACTACATTAATGTAAAAGTAAAAATTATAAATAACAGAAGAAAAGAGGGATTCAGAAAGGAATTTGATACAGGACTGCAAAATGTAGTCAACATACACCGTCCTTCCGCACCCCTAGACAGCACAATGAAAGCCTCAGGGAGAGATCAGGAATCATGTGTTTGGGAGCATCTCCAAAACAAAGAAGGGAATGATAGGAAGTTGCCCTTCAGTACGGTAAATGAGATAATAAAAATCTCCCATCCCTATACCAGCTTGCTAACAGCCCTATGGAGAGACTGAGACAGTGGGAATCACAACCATCATGTGCCCAAGAGCACCAACAGCACAGAGACAAGGAGCCCTGGTGACGACAGCATCGTCCATTTCTTAAGGGAGTGAAACATGTGCAGTCATGCGACCGTAGTTTCAGCAGTGATAGTACTTACAAACAAACTGAATGGAAAAATATATGTTTACAACAGTTTTCAATGCTGGTCATGATTGCTGGAAAATGAAACTGCTTTCTTTATTATATGTTTTAATTTATTTTCCTGTTTTTGTTTCTTTCATTTTATCACTGAGCCAGCAGCATCATCTAACCTAAAGTTTGCAGCTTGTGGCCGGGAGCATCTACAGAAGGAAGTGTGATATGACCATTAGCCAACAGAAATTACAGTAACTGGGGTAAAGAATCTAGGGTATAGATTGGTCTGCAGAAGGATTATACTACTGTTTTACCAAAGGGAGTGGGAATACAACAAAGAAAGGGAATTTACTGGCCTGCAGAGATCTTACATTTGAGAAAACTTATTTTTACACTGGAGAAGAAAACATTTTAGCCAATAGCTGCAGCAGGTTGTACACATTACATTCCACCTGCACCAACTATATGTTTTAAGAACAGGGTTTCCAAAATGTAACTCCAGTACACTCGTGGCTTGTGGTGTTTTGCTTTGCCATCCTGACACACAAAGAGTTCGCATTTATCAGCCTGTAGATGCGGCAGCACCGCTCTGCAGTCTGATAAATGATGAGCAGTCTCCAGGGCCATGTGTTTCTCTGCCTGACAGCAGCAGAGACAGACACACTGGCAGAGTATTCATCACATTTAACACCTCACTGACTGCTTCACAACCCTGCAATGTTTCATGTCTCTTGGTGTGTGTGTGTGGGAGGGGGAGTGTAAATGCCCGTTTGTATCCATAATTGCAGCACAGAACAACTACACTTGGGTGGATTCCACTGCAAAGCAGTTAAAGTGACATTATCGGGAAGAGAGGAAGAAGCGCGGGGAGGAAGAGAGATCAAGTAACAAAAGAAGAGAGGGGGAAGGAGAAGAGATAAGAGGGGTACAGAGAAAGAAGAAAATGGAAAGAGGAGCATTAATGATAGTGTGAGAGTTGCCCCAGATGCAGCAGTAGGTTTGGTGCAAGAAAACAATTACAGAATCACAGGAGGAGGAGATGAAGAGCTACAAGCAGAGGACAAAACAATTGGCAGAGTTAAATCAACAGCAAATGCTATAATTAAGGACGTGATAAGCAAGCACACTAATTACAACAACTCCATGTATCAACTATGAAAACACTTGTTTGGGTTCACCCCAGTTTGGGCATTTTACTGGCAAAACTTGTTCAAATTTCCAAAAACATTCAACAAAGACACTTGAGCAAGCATATCAAGGCAAATCCATGACTGAAGCCTTAAAATCAGACTACACTGAAACACTTTAAGAGACCCAAGAAGCTGGAAACAATTTAATTATTAAACTCTAACCCAAATTGTGTGGTTTCATCCAGAATTTCTGCACAACAGAAACGACTGCACCATACAATCACCTGGCAGTGAAACCATCTCCAGGTGCCAAACCTTTATTCAGGAGTGTGTCAAGGCCTTCGAATTTGAATAGAATGGAGAGCCACGTCAGACAAGTTGGCAGGAAGATGTTTCTCTGGCAGAGACATGATGGACGCTTGCCATAATGCACACATGTTCAACAGAAGACTGCATGTCACAGCATGACACACGCTGGTCACTTCCAATGAAATAGTGAGTCATTGCTCAACTGACAGTCTGATGCTTCTTGCACTGTGGTTTCCAGGATTGACAATTCAGACACACTTTTGCAATTTTGGCATTTAGCAACGCTTTTATTTGCCGATTATGTTTGCTGATTTGTTCCAAGTGCAGTCCTCACCGTGACTGTCCGTCTTTATCACAAGTGAATGACTGTAAACATAATAACTTTAAGTAAATAATAATTGCACAGCTCAGAAATCATCTCGTTTTCAGCAGCTACCCGTTTGCATTTGGGGCGCGAGCTAGCAAAGCCATTTCCAGTGCGAGTGGAAAATTTAATTGGTCACATTTGGTGTTTAATGAATAAACAACTTGGGCTAATAATGTACAACACATCTATCAAATGCTGCAGTAGTGCTATGACAATCTGCTGGTTAAATGCTAAAAAATTAATCAATTATACGCCGCAAGCATCCACAGCAGGACCACAGAACATCACGAAGGATACGTGTCAATCCGCTTGAGTCCAGTGAGAGTGAGTGTTTGTGTTTCTAAATCCCTATGAAATGACTGATGTTGTGTGTGTGTGTGTGTGTGTGTGTGTGTGTGTGTGTGTGTGTGTGTGTGTGTGTGTCTCTCTCTCTCTCTTCAGGGTTTCTCCACAGTCCTTTATTGGTATATAGACTTCTTCCTCAGAACTGTTGAACCTGCCTTGTCATGTGGCAGTGAGGAAAGCGGTCTTGATTAGCCACGCTTGCCTATAGCAGATAGAATTACCATGTAATCAATAGCATCTCTGTGTTGTTTCCAGTGTATAACTCTCATATCCTCGCCAAGCGTGGCAACACGTCTGTCAGCGGCAGTGATACTCTTGGCTTTTGACGATGTTTTTGAACTGTATTTTACAGGACAGGTCGCCTAAAAGCACATTCTTGCTCAAAAGCACCAGCCTCAGGGGAATACTAGCAAAGTGAGTGAGGGTTACGTTCATGCTTAAGTTCAAACTGAGTTGCCGTTCACTGTTGGGGTTGTAGCTTATATTTCTAGACATTATGATACAGCCCAGTCTAAAACATAGTATAACATATTATAGCAAAGCACTGCAAAATAACTACCTAACACAGTCATGTACAAGTTCATCAAAATTATGTGAGGAAAAAACAGAAACCAGCAGAGAAGAGAGGTTTCACATAGAATCTGCAGGGTTTGACACCAGCAGTCACCCACTCACTGGTGAAATTTTGCTGCCTGACTAACGGACTTTGCTCCTCATTTAACAAACATGGAGAGTGAATTTCAGGCCAAGCTTTGAGTTTTGACCCTTTGATTTGCCACAAGAACACGACTGTACGATGCATCTGTCCCAATTAATAATCTGAGAAAGAAACGTGGAGTCATGCTGCAAGCTGCTGCGTGTAGTGCATTCAAGAGCTAGTGGAAAACCTCTGCCTGAAAATTCAGAATTGGATACTTGACATAATGCGTTGACAAGCTATGTTATCAGAAAAAACTAACCTGCAAGAAAAACAATAACAAAAAATAAAATGGTTTCCATATAACAATGCACAGGAAGACTTAACAAATCAAATAACAAATGGGTTACACATTCTAAAAGACAGATATGGTCCTTGGACAGCGTTATAAAAGATGCAAAAGAGAATGAGGGGAACAATAGATTGTCCACTCTGTAGCCAAGCGCTTAGCAGCAGCAGGAGGAGGAGTGAGATATTAAACAATTAAAGCAGGCGGACCTTGCACTGCTCCATCACACCAGTATAATATTTGCTTAAGCCTTAATAAAAAAATGACACGTTTCTCTGAGCCTGGACAGCAGTCATGAGTAGTAATAATGTTCACCAGATATTTCTTTTTGTAAGACTTTTCCACTCACCTATGTTGATGATGAAACAGACTTCTACATGATATACATGACGATAGGTAGGATAAGAGTGCAATGCACCTACATAAATATGCTATTTTGTATAATATGTGACTGATTGCATCCATATGACTTTTGTTATAACTTGTCCTTTTAATCATATGTTGTCTGATAATGGACTTTCCTCTCATCATCCTCTCATTGATTGATTGTCAAATGTAAATGTTTGATTAGATAATGATAGCTCTATTAATAGAGTCAGTCAACCAGTCACCTGCCCAGCCAGCCAGGTGGCATAAGTAGAGCATTCATCCAGTGAAGACGTCATTAAGCTAGTCTCACAGTGAGGTAGCCAGACAGTGATGTTATAACAACATGAACAGAACTACAGATTAGCAAATATCAGAGAAACATGTGATGCAAGCGTAAGCGTCTAAATGAGACGTAAACACAAGAAAGTCACCGGATTATACATGTAGTTAATTATACATTAACGTACAATTACGAAAGCAGTGAAATATGGTACAGAAACATGCATGTAAGAGAATCAATATTATAAACACTAGAGTTATAAATAGAGGTTAGTTTATCCATTTTTATAGAGGACAAATTGCTTCTTATGTGCCAAGGAGGTTTGATATCCAACCCTGACCTGAGTGATCATAATTACCTGCTGCAGATGAAAGGCAACAGAAAATACGGTTCATTTTTCATCAAAGATGTTAAATATTAAATTTCAAAGGGGCAGTGCTGCAACACTGTGTGAGTGGTGCTCCATTTCACTGGCAAACACAAACACTGAACTCATTAATGTTTAAATGGTTAGTCTGAATTGATTCTGGAGTCTGAAATGGGTGTGTGAGTGGAATGCCAACTCCCTCTGCTCCACAGAGGAGTCGACTACAGCAACACACCAAAAATTGCTAAAACATAAAATATGACAGGAAACTCCTCTAATCGTAGGCTCCTTGTCTGTCACCACTTTCCTTCCATCTCAAAGAGGAAAATAACAGCGCCTGCCCAAAGAAAAAAGATCTTTAGCTTGCAGAATATGAAACTGTAGAGGGGAAATATAAGCTGAAACCTCGCTAAAGTGGTTAAATCATTGATTTGCTAGTAGTCAGAAAACAGCCTCTCACAGACTGCCTCTGTCACCACTAACTCATTTAGCTGAACAGCCACCAATGAAGTCCGACAAGTGCAAATGCTACCAGTAGTATATAATAAAAAAAAAATTCAAATACAAGCAACAGTCTGCAACATGGGTTCAACGACAGACCACCAGTGGCCAATGGCCGACTGATGGTGTGTCAGGGCCCTTACATTTTCCTAATATTTCATCTGCAGGTGACATTCCCATAGGCTCCTATTATGCGACAAAGGCACATGTACAGCATATAGCGCTTGGGGGGGTTGAACAAGGAACTATATCATGTTTTCAATCAATTTCATGTGAACAACCGAGTGCAACACCATGAATGTCCTTCAGGAGAGACTGTTTGAAAATGTGCAACTTTATCCCTATATTTAAACGATACTGCGTCCCCCCCGCCCTTGCTATGACAGCTGAATTTTCACTCCGTCTTTAAGTGTGGCTGTCGTACAAACTAGTTCTGATCGAGTATACATGGGAAGGGTCACACACAGCAGATCAGACCCTTGAACTTACCTACTGATTGTTTGAAGTGTCCAATATTATCTTGACTTTAGAGATTATTCTACTGAGCCTTTGAGTGTCAGCCACGTGTGCATAATGCTTTAACATTTCACACAATGTGCATTCAAAGCACCCACATCTTTATGTATTGGCACACATACATTAAAACACTGAAACAAAACAAGTGTTCAGCCTTTCTTCCTGTTACTCATTCCAGAAATGAAAGGGCTGTGGGTTTTCAAAAATCACTTCTGAAGGCTTCAGGATTTAAGATCCATTTGAGCTCTGGGGACTGTTTCCAGTCTGCATAGATGGAAAGTTTTCCACTGCAACAATAACATACCGTACTGATGAAGTCCAAGGAAAGGCAGAAACCGTGCGCCAACACTTTCTCACACGCTTTGAGCCAGGCGTGCACACATACACACAAACATTCACTCGAAGACAAGCAGAGACCCTGCCACACTCTCAGCCACACATAGGGTGTAAAGGCAGACACTTCTTGCATCCGAAGATATACAAATACTGTTATGCAGTAAAGCTGATTTGCGATGCTATCTGCCACTCATCTTAAATGAGCATCGCACACTGGCTAGTGGCTCACAAATGGCAACATAAATGGGCATGATCTAACACTGACATGATGACAGACTATGTACAAGTAGTAGTATTTGAACAAAATCTGAGCACTTTGTAATCCATCCAAGGGTTGCTAAATTTAGATTTTATGTCTTTATCACAGGTAACACAAAATACTATAGATAAGAACTAAATTATGTAACAATAAATGGCTATGTATACATATTTCCTCCACTGAATAACATAAAAGAACCCTGCTCAGATTGCAAAACAAAGCGCCTGTGCTGAGCCCACCCACCCACCTACCCTTTGCTCTGGGAAGAGATGTACATTTTTGTCATTCCATTCTCCAACACGTTAACATCTGTCCCAGGTCTAAGCTCTGTGGGGCTGGGTTAGTCACGCCTACGGCATGCTGCTTGAGAATCCATGACTGCAGGCTACCTCCCTGATTTTCACTCATTACAGGACACATACCTGCAGGCTCAAGTGTAGCATTATAGTCACCTATCTCTCCACTTTATCTGGAAAACACACTCCACCTCTGAAAACACACCCAATAGCTCCTACATCTCCATGCAGTGTATATCATTCATTCATTCTGTACAGAAATATCTTTGGGTTGTCCTTTTATACATAGAGGTTGAAGCCATGGGAAAGGCTGCTACACTAATGCAAAATAAATGAACTATTTAAAACATAACAGGTATGTTATCATTGTTATTATATGTCAGTGTGCAGACATTTGCTGTCATTATTTCTAACACAGAGCTCAAATCTTATTAGAAGTGGAAGGAATGGGACAACATTGGCTGTTTACAACTTTAAACGTACAAGTCAGGGCTACTGTCTTAGTGTCACTAAACTCATCCCTTCAATTGTTATCATTTTAGACAGCCAAGATACCCGAATATTTTGCAAAAAGGATTGACAATGTCTGACAAGTGGGAGATACAGAGGAAATTGTGCTACAAGAAAGCCAATTAGTACTCTTTTTTTGTGACCAATAGCTCCAAAATTCTCTGATATAGTTTCCCTACTTTCAGTGAGGTCAGAGGTCAGATCAGATTTCCAACAGCATCCCTGGAACTGGTTGGTGTTTAGCGGTTTGCTCAAGGACATTTCAGGAGAGGGAAGGCAGCCTGAACCTAGCCCTTCAGGTTGAAGGGAAATCTTTCTGCCTGCCACCCTCTTCACTCAAGACTCAAACCAAACAAATTCAACATTGGCGCACAAGAAAAAAAAAACGAAACATAGCAATTTTACAAGGCAGCCGGCCCCTCCCAGCATGCAGACATGCCTGCACACCAAGGAGAGTGTGTAAGTGTGTGTGTGTGTGTGTGTGTGTGTGAATTATGGCCACCAGGAACGAGCTCAGCATTCCTGCACAGACAGAGACACACAGTTTTCATGGGGCTTAAATGACAGTACTGTGGTCGCCTGTTATTCCCCAAAAAACTCACCATTTCTTAGTGCATTCCACCATCAGTTCCTGATAGGAAGCCACGAACTGGAATTTGGACGCATGCTTCCCCACACGTTGCAGTCTCTTCCAAACCGAGGCCATGTTTCTTTGGAAACGGGTGTTTTTTGTGTACCTATCCCGCCCTGGACTTCCTTCTTTGGGCTTCCTTCGCACGAATTCACGCTACTGTTTATATGTATCTGAGCATATCCAACCCACGTAGATACATAGTTTATGTTTTACCGGAAGCACATTGGAAAAAAAACTAAGACTGCACACCCAGTTGTGGCTGATGGTCTTTAAAATCTGCCTGGTAAATCCAAATGTGAGGAATCTCTGCAGGAGTGGTGGAGGTCTGATTTGACGGCGCGCATGATGAGTAATCCACTGGGTATAAACATCATATTTCCATCTGGTGGTCTCGCTGCAAAAGAAAGAAAAATGACACAGTCAGTAGAGCAACAGCCAGACTGTAAAGCCCCGGCATTCCGGAGTATCCTCGGTGATTTCTAACCTTAACTCCACTTAACGTTAAAGGTCCCCGATGCAGGGATGCTTTGTCCGTATAACAGATTTCCCTTCACCTTAGGTTGTAGCAGCGTAGATGTTAAAATAACCCAGTTTATCTAGATCGCCAACGTAACACTTTGTTAATGAGTAAGAATGTGTTGAGGACTCCCGTACCAGCACTTCTGCTGCCAGCACGGCGTGCCAGGGGGGCTATTTACTGCAAGCTAACTTGGGATGTTTGATAATAAAATATGAATGTATGGATTCAAACAGTGACAGAGAAACAATGGCATTACCTTAAAACAAGTCGCGTTAACCACCCAGTCTACAAATCCTGCACCGAGAGACACCAGTATAAACTGAGACTCAAATAAACATTTTGTAAACACGGAATATTTGGTGAAATGTCTCTGAATCCAGGGGATAGTCTGAGCCGTTGCGCTCCAATAACCGGAATGATTCAGCTGCTAGGCTAACAACTTAACATGTGAAACTAGGTTAACTATGCCTGTATGACACTCACCTTACTGTAATATCCAACGCATTATCCGTTAAGCGGCCTCATCAGCAGTGCTAAGAAAAGACGAACTGTCTATAACAAACTAGCAGCCGAGCGAGCGTAGCCCGCTTTGAAAGCTAATTATCGCCTTCTTTGCAGCAGCACCAACACCAGCCATACAGCTAGCTAGCCTGCTAGCGACGACGGCTAGCCATCACAACACCGCACGAGCGGAAACCGTTGCTTTTGCCACTTGACACATTTGCTCCACAGGTAAGCGCGAGCTCCCGGGACTCAGGACTGAGTCAGAAACGACATTTATTTGAGCTTGTCCCAAAAGTAAGTTAAACAAAAGTATTTCCAACCCCAGGCAGAAATTCCCACAGCAAAGTAGTCCAATTGTTACTGATAGTTTGACCGCTCTGTTCCTCTGGAGTGCATAAAGTTAACCAACATTTAAAAATGTTCCCGTTCGGGGTATTTAAAATAAAATCGTTACCGAATAGCGGAATTAAACTAGCTAATATAAATGTGGACACATGTGTGCTATTTCATCATAAATCTATTGTAGATCTAATTACATTTGTTTGTTTTCTTTTCTAAAACGACAGATAAGAAATATGTGCATATGCCCTTCTCGTTCTGCGACAAATTGGTTTTATTTTGAAGGCTAGTCGCCATACTTCCGGTCTTCTTCTAGGTTTATCTGGCTAGCTTGATGCAGTGTCGCCTCTCCATCATTTCGCCTGCCGCCTGGATGACTGCAGCCAGAAGAGACGCCCCGGGCATCAGCCATTGGTGGGATTCTTGTGCCATTTACAGATTGTTTTACTGATTCATGAGGCATTTTTGGGTTGCTGTTATCACACCGGTCAAATCCAACATCCACACATAAGGCATTTAATCTTTTGACTTTGAGTGTAGATAAGATACTTTCTGGCTCTGGTTTTTCCGTGGAATGATTGCTGTTGTCCTAAAGACTCCACCTTCACCAGCTTACTGTAGCCTACAGGGTCTATTGATTCAGATATCTATTGTTTATGTATGAAGTCCCCAAAGCACAAAGTTGTAAGCTAAATATTCTTATATATGCCTAGCCCTGTGTGTAAAAGTGTCTGGGTAAAGGAAGACTTACTTAAATCAAACATCAGCCTAACTGGCAAACTCATTTCAAAGATTTGGGATGAAAACAATACATTTAGTCTAGTTCACCCAGGACAGTATATTATCAAAGCTCATCCCCTCAGGTTAGTGCTAATAAGGATGAGACTTCCATTTCCTGGTCCTGTCACATTAATAAGTGAGTGTTAACCTTTTCGCCCTGCATGCTGGGAGGTCTTTTTCACATGTTGAGAGGAAATAAAACACCTACCATCCATCAATCAATACTCCCTCCTCTACACACACACACACACACACACACACACACACACACACAATCATACATCCTTCACACTCCCTGGTTGTAACCACAGGCTTGTAAATGCATAGCAGGAGAAAGGAGGACGGCACTGCAGAGGGAAAGACAATATGAGGCAGATTAAATTAATCTCAAAAAAGATATGGACGTAATGACAGGAAATTGACATCTTATCCTTTTATATGATGCTCAGGGTTATATGCTGCAAGACAGATGGTGGATTTCTTTTTATTTTCTCTTTTTATATATTTATGTATACTGTAAAAGCCCAGTCAAATTCAAATCATCAGAGAGATCCAGCAGAATATAAAACTGGGCCCTTTTGAGCCATATCTGCTATTTTAGTGAACCCACAATTTTCAGCTCAAAATAACTGACCCTGAATTAAAAATCTGGAACACTGAACAAAAAATCAGCTTTGTGGTTTGGATTTGGTAAAGGTATTGAATTTTTTTTAGCTTTGATGTTAAATAACATACTTTTGATGGATGCTATAAGGATTTCCACAGAAGTTACTGGTCACCTTCAGACATTTGTTTACAAAACAGCAATATTTCTGATTATATCATAAGTTGCGTGTTTGAAAAATTGAGCAATTTCACAAAATTTGAAATATATGCATCCCTAAATCAGGTTCCAGAGTAATATCTTGCTTAAATGTATCATAGATAGATTATAGATTGAGGGTTTTGAGATCAAACTGTCTCATGTCTGTCTTACAGTCACAACACAAAGGAGTATTTCAGATCATCTTTCATTCAGATACGTATTTGTTAGCTGAGAACCTTTCGGGGTTTAGGGTCAGAGCCGACTTGATAGCAGGGGTGCCTGCTGATCCTGCTGCTCTGTGTCGCCTGTTTACATTTTACTCTGACAGATTACAGGGAGCCTCCCTCCATGCGTCAGGGAATGCTTTGATGTGACAAATGACCCGGTGACGCTTTGTGTGTTTGCCCACATGTCAGCCAAGGCCTCAATTCATACATAACATAGGGGGAGGACGGGCCTGCCGGTGTGTCACTGTGTGAAAGAAAGAGTGTATTATTAAAGGACAGTGAGAGAGAGTCAAAGGTCAAGTGGAGTCCTCTATGCGTCACCCTCCCAACTCAAGACACCTCCTTCCTTTTTTCATGCCTGATTCCTGAAAACAAAGAAATGATCATTTGCATCCCCTGTTGCCAAAAGATGATTTTTATTTTCCATTGTTATGCTGCTTTAATGGCTTAACTATCAGGGGGAAAACAGAGAAGGCAGATACTCATAATCTCACAGCAAAAGCCATTTCATCCCTTAATCAGTATAACAGTATAACAACTTTAATGCTGCACAAGGGAATCGTTTCATGTGCAAATACATTCTTCTCAGCCTAAAATACAAAGTGGGGCTGCAATAGAGAGGAGCCCCATCCCCCCAACTGAGATTTGCCCTATTTGGCCAAAATATTATATTATTTATATTATATTATATATTCTGTTTCTAGATACTGTTTCCAGCCAGAGGAAATGATGAATCCAAACCAAAGCGAGACATACAGACTGTCAGCAGTGAGTGAACGCTCATGATTACCTGATTTAATGGAGTTAAATTTCTGCAGCTTGTCTGATATAATTTTTACCCTTGTTTTGCATATATTTTGTTTGATTCCACAAATTATTTAATTACTCCCCAGAGGTCCCAAACCATGTGATGAGATCCACCTCTCAACACAAAATGCTTTTTACTTTCCAAATACTATGGAGCACTTTGCAGCTTTGCCTTTGCAGGCCTTTTGCACAGATGGAATTTATCAGTTATATCAGTGGTTCTTACTGTGGGCTTTATATTGATCGTGATATTTTCTCCAACTCACTGCGCAGGGAAAGTGGAAGTTTCACACCTAATTTCTCTCTCTGTTTCCCTCTGTGGAGAGCCAACAAAAACACGTCCTCCAGGATCCAAGCCAACACTTCAAGCGTAGAGAGTCTGGCGTTTGGTGTTAGACCACTTGAAAAGACCTGTTAACAAAGCAGAGTCCTTTAGATATAAGCCAAGTGAGTCTGAACCACTTCAGTGGAGCACAGATAGCCAAATGTATCAATGCTGACAGCATTGTGGGACGAACAGAAAAACAAGAGCTGAAGCCTTTTTACTTCACCACTTTCAGTTCTCTTGTGTTGTGATCAACACACTCTTTAGGAACAATTTTGTACTTCTTTTAGCGGTCCCAGTGTGTCGCTGGCTTACATACAGTACAGGTACTGCTCTTAAGAAATACACCTAAGAGTTAAGCGTTGCACAGAAGATGGGCTTATGTACAGTATTTATTGTGCTTTGCTGTTTAAGAGGTCATACAAAGCTAGTTCTGATGGCTATTAAAGAGAGAGGGAAAAAGCTACTTGACCAAACTTATTGCTTCATGGCAAATTGCTTGGATATGTCTGGTGATATCCTATATTTTTCATACTGTGAACAAATCATGAAAAGACCAAAACTAACTAAAATGTATCCTACTATATTGTCTCTGTGTCCAAACCTCGTTATATCACATTCCTCTGTTCCATAGAGCTCCATTGTTGTCCAAAAACTATTAAAAACACATCAGTGAGCCACACTGTTGCACTGGGTAACATGTTCCTACTTTAGGATAAACATGGGCACTGTAGTTTACTAGAGCACCAGATGTGTATTCATCCACAGCTGAAAATAGTCCCCAACAAATAAGCGTTTTATCTAGAATAACTCTAGCCTTATCCTTTAACACATACTGTCTCACGGACTGCCTGTCATTGAGAGCAGGACATGATGCCTCTGTATTTTGAAAATGGTCTATATCATCTATCAACGAGGCACACCGAAAAACAAACAAACATGCATATAACTGATTGTATCTTCACCAAGGCAGCTTGAGTAATCATATCATATTTTCCTCCTTCCACAGATTCCTATTTGTGCTTGTCTCCCGGTGGAAATGTGAGTGCCATGCTTGCAGTGCCAGATAAGCATCTTCTGCTTTGAACTGCACCATCCTGACTCCTGGCAGAGTGTCTGGTGGTATCTGTTGCTTGCTGCTCAGTTACAGGAAGTCTCCGAGTGGATGAGTGGATCTACAGATGGATAAAGGGCGTGGTAATTTCCTCCTGGTGCACTGCCATCAAAGCCACAACTGGGTTAAATTAAATATGGATTTGATTCATATGTGATTTGGTTCCAAATTTCACTATGCAAATGTAGTCACAGCAGCTATTTCCTCCCTCCTCCATCACCTGCTTGCCAGGTTGGCCTTTTATTATCTGTAGCCCATCCATATTTTGTTCCTTTTTATAGTTAATAAAGTTTGTTGTTCTGTAGGTCAGTGATAATGGCAATAACAGAGTTGATTCCAGTTAGACCTGCACTCACTATTCGATTAGTTGATTGACAGAAAATCAATCAACAATGATTCTGATAATAGTTTAATCATTTAATGTTTCAAGCAAAAATGCAGAATATTTGATGGTAATGTAAGACCAAGAATACTTTACTTGGTCTTACATTATAGTAAATTTTATATTTTTTGGGTTTTGGACTGTTGGTTGAGCAAAACAAGACATTTGAAGATGTTATGTTATTGGGCATTTTCCCCTGTTTTCTTTTTATAAACCAAATGATGAATTGATTAATCGAGAAAATAATTGCCAGGTTAATCAATGATGAAAAGAATCATTAGTTGCAGCCCTAATCCCAGTTAAGGCCTCCTGTGCTAAAACAATGTACATTGTTGGCACTGAAAAGAAAAACCTTAAAACAGCTTAGCAATGTACTTACCAAACAGTAAAGAAAATGTTTCAGAGATCCAAAACTTCAATGATAAACTTCAGATATTTTTGGCGTCAGTCTGTCATAATCAAAGAGCAAAGGGTTCTTTCTAGAGGAGTCATTTCACATTGACTAACAGTGCTCGTAAATGCAGAGATCCATCAAAGACGAGACAAAGAGATACCTTTCTCCAACAACAACAGACCAGAATGCAATGCAGCCTCAAGGCATGTTACATTTGACTAAGGGACACAGGTGCAATCATAAAAATATGCCAATACGCCCACTGTTTACTGAAAGTAACAAGCTCACACCTGCTCTCCAGGGGCTGCCAAAAATGCGTTCTGGGAAACAAAGGTCGTTTCTCAACTGAGGTAGAGTTAGACAAGTCAGGTGGAGGGAAATAGAGTACAACAAAATGTAAATTATTACAAACCACTTCATAACTAAGTAACTCCTGCGATCTCACATTTATATTTAACAGTGTAAAAGTGGATCAGAGGGTAGATCTTTCCACTAAAGACGTTTTCATGTTCAGAATGTATATTAAGATGCTTAGACAATGCTACAGTACGACTGCACTTTATGGACACATTATACTCACAAACGTCCTCGTGGTAATGTCACACCACTGCGGTCAAAGCACCTCGATCTGCTATATCACTCTGACATTAGAATTAAATTAATCTCTTTTGCCTCTGCTGAGGACTGGCTTTTCAGGGAGAGCAAATTACCCATTTACACTCATCTGGGCGGTTATCAGATCCACGTCTGTGTGAAATTAAACCCACGTTCAACCACGGAGAGCCTGGGCTGTGTACAAACTGTGCAATGATCCCTAGTTTGAAGAATCACTCTTCCTCAGGAGAAACATGGTGCCGATTACGAATGGCCTGCTAGCTGCTGATAGTGGAAGCCAATACATCACATTCCCATTTAATGCTGACTGTGAGAGCGGTGCAGATATGCAGTGGTCAGTATTGCCTCACAATGATTACAAAATAAATGTTTACTCAAGCTGTCATGGTTTGAAATCCCATCATCTGCTGAGTGCAGTGGATCTGAATTATTTGAATGACCTGCGGTGAGGAGTTCATGGTGCTTATTTTTCTTCTAAACTAGACAAACTGGCAAAACCCCATTAAGGGTCGACACATATTTTGCGCAAAAGTTGAAAGCATATAACAGTCATGTATTTGTTTTTATTAAAATTAAACAGGAAATTTAATGTAGAAGCACAAAGCAAGATACAGGATGAACATGTAGGCTCAAACGGGGTAAAAACATGTTTCATCTAGCTTGAAGATGTAAATTTAAGAGGTACATTGAGAACATTTGGGTTAAAATGTTCACAGTTTTAAAAATAGAGTCTGAAAAATCACAAACCAGCCAGAGATGTCACACTTTCTTCTGGGAATCATGGAAGAGAAATGCCTAAAATATAAATGTAAATGTGTGGATGCACAGCAGTATGATGGCGGGGGAAAAAACCATTCACGAGACAGAAAGGGAACAACCCAGAGAGCTGTCACTAGATCAGCACACTGCTGCGAGATCATTAGCGGACAAGCGCCAGCTACTATCAGCTCACTGAATGAACAGTGAGAGCAGAAAAGTCACTCTCCAGTTACTCTGCCCAAGAGAGAGCCCTCCACTTCCATTCACACAACCTGAACAAAGGCTAAATTAGTCCCTGGATGGTTGTCTTGGGGCTTTTTGGGAACCCAGTCAGGCGGGCTGAGTGCAGAACGACTTGTGAGCTCCACCACCACCAGCCTAGATTAGACACTTCCGCCTGCCTTCTTAAATAGCTTGTTAATTAGCAGCAGGGTGGTTGGATGAAGTCATTAAGGGTTTCAGAGCGGGAAGTAATTCATCAACCCCACAGGGCTTGTTTAATATGCTGAAATCAATATAGCCTTTGCTTTTCTTTGGTGTTTCTTATTGGTTTTGCTTCTCGTGGAACAGGAGCTGATCTGCTACAGAATTTGAGGCACACTTTGAGCATCTTCACTATTTAATGTGGTAATTTTCAATGTGTTTTCAGCCTCGCTAGCGGTGTGGCTCTAGGGACAGCAATGTCGGTCAGTCTGTCAGTCCACCGCTTTGATCCAGACTGAAATATCTCAACAACAATTAGACTGATTGGCATTAAATTTTGTTTCCATCAGCCTCAACTGTACTCTGCGTTTAGTGCTAATTAGCAAATTGTAGCATGCTGCTAAACGTGCCTAACTAAGACAGAGCACATGGTAAACATTATACCTGCTTAACATCAGCATGTTAGTATTGTGAGCATGTTAGCATGCTGATGTTAGCATTTAGCTCAAAGCACTGCTGTGCTTAAGTACTGTACAGCCTCACAGGTCCGCTAGCATGTCTGTAAACTGTAATCTTGTCACTGTATGAATCAATGAACTCTTTATTGATGATTCCATGATTTCTGCAGATATTCTGCTGATTTGAACTGGTCTGTTTCCATGAGGCCACTTCTCTTTCTTTCCCTCAATGCAAACACAACAGTGCACAGACCATTAAAGGCTCAACACTTTGAGTCAGCAGTATTCATGTAATTATCCTCTTGTGTCCATGTATCATGTAGCTGCTCTGACACTGCGGAGCGAGAGTTTGCAGCAGCAGCTTGCCAACACAGAAGTCAAGTGCTGCTGGAGGTGAAACAGAGTTTCGTTAAAGACCCCACGAGAGTCTCTGCAGTTCAAAACAGAACAACAGAGGTGAGAAGACTCAGATGTCGGTTGTGTTTATGTATTGCTTGGATGTCAGGCTCGGAGCAGGTGACTGTGAATTCCCTTTTCTCTTGTTAAATCGAGCTGAATATTAGACTCTTGTTTAATGTTTCCTCTCCCCCGCGGCTGGTTTGTCAGAGAAAAATGCGCAGAGGAAGAGAACTTTTCTCCCCGTTGTCAACAAGAAGATAAAGAGCAGTTCCTGTCTGTATAGTATTAGCTGTAAAGCATTATTCCAGGAGACAGTGATTTATAATGTTTAGCTGAGGGAGTGGGGGAAACAAATTGTGTTTGAGCCGCAAATGCATGTCAAATCAAAACACAGATATGAACCAACAGATCTGAGCAAATCCCCTGTTCCCTCATTTCACTACAGAAGTGAAATATGTCAGCTACAGTTACTGCAGGGTCTTTGTAAGGTCATAAGTTCACTATGAAAAATGCATCTGACGGATTCATTCCATTAATACGCCTGAGTATAGATATTACACATTGTATTCACATGTTTCCTCATGACACCTCTCACTGACAATGTTAATCTAAATATGATGATATACAAATAACAATGTATGAAACTGTAGATGAGTAGTTTTAGTTTTAGCAGGTACAGTATACCTTTGTTTATTATTGTTATAATAGTATAATCTGGGCAGAACTGTGATGAAACTGTGCTGATTACTCCCATATTGGTTGCTATTGCAACTCTAATGTTAACCAGGAGTTTCAAGTGTCAAACTTCATTAGTTTTAGTCTTTTTTTCCACCTTTTTATTCTTATTTTTGAGTTAGGGCTGCAATTTAGGTTTATTTTCATTATTGAACAAGTTTATTTTCTTGATTAATCGATCAACTGTTTGATCTATAAGACATCTGAAAATACAGAAAAATGCTTTATGAATTCCAAAAGCTCAGGGTGAAGTGTTCAGATGTCTTGTTTTGTCCAAACCCAAAAGGATTACAAGCAGTTAAATATCTCATAAGACAAAGACAAGCAGCAAATCCTCACAGCTGAGAAGCTTGAACTGGAGAATGTTTTACATTTTAGCTTGAATGACTGAGAAAATGACTGAAACTTATTATCAGAATAGTTGCTGATTCTCTGTTGATCAACTAATCGAGTAACTGACTAATTGTTTCAGCTCTAGTTTGAGTGCTTGTGTCAGTCATTACATGTGAACTGGTTGTTGTTGTATAAAAGGCATAATTACAGACTTCAACCTGTGAAGCAAAGCTTGAATACCGGGTTTAAAGATATGATTATCCAGCAGTCAGGCTGATGATTGCTAACAAACTTTCAGAAGATATTTCATAACACCCGGCTGACTCGCTAATTCAGGCGAAGTGAAACACTGCTTCTGTTATACACAGTTTGCAAAATCTGAAAAGCTGCTGATCTTCTGTGGAAAGTTCGCTCTGTCCCCTCTCACACACACTGAGATTGGCACAGGGATAATTGATTTGTTCTGGAGTTTTATTATCAGGAGTTTTTCTCCCCGGCTGTCCAAACACATTGAAGGCAGGAGCGAGGGGTGGAAGACTTAATAGTCTTGGCAGCGTTTCCACACAGACTAAAAGCAAAGAATTTAACGACGGGGAAGAAAAAGAGAGATGGAAGAGGGGAAAAAAGGAAGAAGGAGGATGCAACAAATGTCAAGCCTGAGTTTATGTGCTTGAGAAAAAAAGCTTTTCATTACGGAAATGAAGAGCAAAAATAGAAACAGACAAAATGGATTGAGGGGCATTGAGTGTGGATTCCCCCTCTGCTGTCACACAGCCCTCGAGCGAGACACTAAACACAGAAACGGAGAACCCGTGCTCGTCAAACTTCATTTGATGAGGTTGAAAATAAAAAAGCAGAAGGATGAAAGGAGCAGGAAGAAAAGTAGCTGCATGAGAAAGAAAAAAGAGAAGGATAAAGAGAGAAAGTGCAGCAGTGGGAAGCCTGTCCTTAGTTGATCTCCAGTGTGCAGTGGATCTTGCCGGCCCATTCATTGCTTGCAGGTGTAATAACATGGACTGATCCAGTGCCGGGGTTGGGGGTTCAGCAGCTCACAGGGAAGATATTTCTACACCCCTCTCCTGCCTCTCCTCTGGAAAACAGCAGCTCAGCAGCAGTCTGCAGTGCATATAAGTCATTCCAGGCAGCTCAGCTAGTAAAATGTCTCATATCGCTCTCTCTCTCTTTCTGCCACTATGAAGACACAGACATCAGCCATTAGGAGATGAGCCGAGATACAGCCTCCATCCCACTCCTGTTTTATTATCGCTTTTATGGCTTTTCTGCTGTATTAAATCACGTTCCGTGTCCTGAGTTGGTCCTGAAGCCACAAAATTGCACGTACATGATGTTTTCAGGTGCTATGATGGGCCATCTTTTAAAAAAACATTTTGGAATCTGATATTAGTAGGGCGGAGGTTTAAAACCCACAGTTATTGTGGTTCAAGCTGCATATACGAGAAAGATTATTGATGATATTTTGACATGTTATTGAGCTCTGGAGGAGAATTCTCTCCTCCACTGCAGGTCAGAGGTCAGATTTAGGTGTTTGGTGTCTTGGTTTGAAGCGTTTCAGCTGTATAAATGCTTTCCCGTTTGGATCCCAGTTTGTAGAATAATATGTCCTGTAATGAATTGCAGCTATGGTGTTCCCCACTGCATGTGAGGTTCTGGAGTCCGTGTACCCTCCCCTGTCATTTATTATCTACAGTAACAACAACACAAGACAAAGTCTACAGTTAGCAAAGAGGTAAAAACATGTAGCATCATTTCTAACACCGTGCAGTCTAAGTTACTCAGGCACGAGGAATTTAAAAAGTGACTCAGATAAGCAGATAACTGAACGGAAGAGATTTAAATCTGAAGATTGTGGATGACTCACTTCACATCTGGGTTCCCAGGCCAAAGAAGGACAGAAGAAGGTGATGTTTTTGGCAAATAAACTCCATGATCAACCTACTTATGTACGATAAGGCACGTAGTTCTAAGAGCTTGTATTTTGGGATGATGTTCACACGGCACACTGTGCAGCCCAGCAGGACTGCAGGGATTGTGTGTATTGATCCATAATCACAGTATAATTCACACTCTCTGATATTATTGCTACAAGATGATGATGATGATGGAAGCTAAACACAAGTTCCCCAGAGTTTAACAGACTTAACACAGATTTTGATCACAGATCATTAGTTCAGGGCGGCTGAATCACTCCAGGATTGTTTCAACAAAGAGACTCTGAGGTCCAAGGTGAGGCTAAAGAGCGATGACCCAGTCCTTTCTTCTTCCCCATGTGTGTGTAATTCTGTTATATGTTTGTAGGTAGTATTGTTAACATTCTTGTCTTATTGAGACGTGTGACATAAACCCTTTAAACCAGCACTAATTGTTTAGATACAAAACAAATCAGACATTTCATCAGTAAAGACACTACATTAACAACCAATAGTGAAAAGGCCTTATCTTTACAAGTATCCAAGAAACGCATTAGTGTATTTTATAGAGCCCTAAATTCCAACTCATCTCTGGCTTCCCAAGCTACAAAGCAAGCCGGGAAGAGATACTTGGGCATTTCTATTGATGACCTAGACTGGCAGGAAGTGCGGATCCACGCTATGGAAATATCTATTTATTGTAATATATCTGATATCTTCCATATTACAAGGGTTTCATAAACCAGCCTGTCTCTGTACCTTTTCTACTGCAAAACCAGTTTTCTAGTAACCTTGCTATTTGTTTACATATTTATTTATGCGATGTTGCCTTTCTCAGTTGTAGGGAGTGCCGAGTGTTGGATGGATATAATGCTCACCATTTTTATTTTTATTTCTTATTCTGACCTACTCATTTTTTTGGTCATGTTATGTATGAGCTCTTTTGTCCCATGTTGTATATGAAAAATGTTATAAATATATTTCTATTAAATAAAACACCCAGCACTTCGTGAGCTGCTGACTTCACTAACTCACCTTGTGTTCCTTTGAGAATCAACACACCAACGCAATTATGTTCAGCAAACAGGGGCCTCCTGGGTACCTCCATCAGAATAATTCAATTCATTACTTCTCCAAACAGACTGCACTGAAGTGAAGTGAACTTAAAAACAGTTTACGCAGCTAGTTAGCTAACAGACAGAGGACACAAAAAGTTAGACAAAGTTGCCTCAGTGTCACTCAGTAGCAGGTAACATTACACAAAAGAAAAGAAATACAAAACACTGAATATTCAATCTGTGGGATTTTTTATTTATTGTTGTTAATTAATTAGTTATTATATATAGTTTTAAGGGCTGAGAGAGCCTGTGCACATGCATTTCATTGTATTTGAAGGTACTTTTTTAAGTGTATATGACAATAAACTTGAACCTTAAGGTTGTGGGCTCGTGGTGAAGCCCATTCGCTGATTTGATTTTGTCCTTCAAGCCATAACTTTCCATCCATATATCCATTCTATCCATATTGATTTATTACTAAACATTTGATATTTTTCTGCAGTGCATTTCTTAGAGATCACATGTTAACAGACAGATGATTGCTTTTGATTTTTCTGTTGATGAAGTTTAAGTTTCTGTATGTTATGCTCTTTTGTATCCAGTTTTCTTGCATGTAGTTAAGCCTAATGGACGCCTGTAGGGACGGACTTGATTTCAACGCACTTCATATTATCCACAATATATCCACATTGTCACTAAACTTGCTGAGTTGAGTTGACTGAAGGTCCAGGTTTGGGTTGCAGCAGGGTGAATGAGTGAATGAAGCAGTGGGGTGCATGCGAATGTACATCTTGTAACAAAATAAAGAAATTCGGCTAGTTCTATGTATGCGTCAAAGTATTCAAAATAACAGACCTTTTGTTCAATATCAAAAAACTAAAACGAAATAAACGTAGTCTTTTTAGCATATATCTTGCTTGCTCCTCGGCGTCCTCATGTCACACACTTGTGTCTGTTTCTATTGATTATGTGTCATTTTAACTCTTTGAACTGCGACGCCTTGTAGTTCTTTAACAAAACAACAAAAAAATAAATGGCTCCTACAATTTGCGTTTATGTTTGTGAAGATGTTTCCACGCAAAGCCGACCAAGTCTGACGCACACCACGCTTCCATTCTCCACCTGGCTGAATCACTTCTCCTCCGTCCTCTGCCAGGTGGTTGGTGTTTTAGTGCAGCCAAACTCACAATTTAGTCGTTCTCATTTACATATTTACAACTGAACGAGCATAAAACGATTATCTGACCGTGGCTCATAAATGCTGCCAACTTTTATTCTTGTGCTTCTGTGCTGAGACGTTGGTCAAATCAGTACTTTACGATTGGGAAGTTGTATGACAGAATAAACATATGTGACGAGGGTGCAGGTGACAGAAGGCTGGCTTCTTACATTGTTTTCCACTAGCTCAACAAGAGACCAGTTTTCTAGAGAGGGAGTCGTTTGAATGAGACCAGCTGCAGCTCAGATCAGTTAGACGGCACCAGCCACATTTATACCTCCGTTCCAAACTCTCCTCACCATGTGAGTCAACAAAACTGTTGAGGAGGGTTTAGAGGAGCTCACAGGACCAGTTTGGAGTGTGTAACACTGAAATGAAACACCCCAGCTAGGCCGAATATGATCCTCTGAGATACAGAAGTAAGGATGAGCAGGGAGACGAAGAATCAGTTTTTCTATTTGGGATACTCTGCCACCACTTTCCTTCTTGACAGGCGAAAATCCATCTGCTTTTACTGAGGGAGCTCGAGATACAGTTCCCTTTGCTGTGTTTGTTTGGTTTGATACAGCGAGAAGGCCGTTGAGAGAGCGATGGTATGACAAACAGTGCTCGCACCCTGCAGGTCGGATCATCTGAGGGGAAGAGGGGAAAGGGAAGGAGGGAGAAGCTCAGGGTGAAAATAAACAGAGGGCGGTTTAAGTGGTTAAAAGAACTTCACACGGTTTAAAAGAAGAGGAGAGAGGAAGGGTGAGGTAAGAAGAGAGGAAAAGAAAGAGGAGGAGAGGGTTCACGATGGCAGAAAAAACAACACAGAGACAGATAGAAGGAGAGATCAATTAACAAGAAGAAGGATTTATGATATTTTTCCAAGATCCAAGATGATGGGTTCATGAAAGGTTTTCATGAACCCCAAAGTCATCTAAAAGAAACAACTGACTTTTTTGTTTTGCTAAGCAGCAGAAGAACCAAAATAGGCCCATATATTACACATAAGGAACTGATAGGTGCTGATGAGTTCCAGTTGATTAACCATTGGTCAGCCAGGTGCAGAAATGTACTGCCCTGTGCTCTGTTTTGGAACAGAAACTCCCCACTCACTGGAAGACATTCCCATCAGTCTGGCATTTACAGCTGCTCATTGATGAAAGGTGGATCTCTGCGTCAACCTTGTCTCCTAGAAATTATGTTTATGTACTACTAATTAGCATTTTGGCAGAAAGGAAATGCTGCCACGATGACGTTTAACATCAGAATAACGAGGAGACGTGGTAATGTTGAATGTGTCTGGCAAATGTTAACTCAGAATGTATCAGTGAAATGTTCACTGACAGCATATCTGTCCAAATATCAGATATTGCAATACAAGATCCTGTTCTTGGTTTGATACAGAAAAGGTCTTGAAGCACCTGTTCCTGTGAACATAATCCAGACAGTGATCATGTTTCTTACCACTGAGTGAAAACCAAGGAGTGCTGTAGTGACAACAAGAAATATTTCAACAACAAAGTCTTAAAAACACCTTTGCCAAACAAAGCCAGGTGAGATTTCTAGAGTTTTCCCTGCAAGGTTTTGGTTTGGCGAAAAATCAGCTGAGAATCAAATGAGCCTGGAAGCCAAACAGCAAAGGAAGTGGCTAAATGATGAACTGTCCTGGTGTCTTTCAAAGCTACTGATTCTTGTGTCAGTTTATGTTTTGCCAAAGCATGATTATCCATTTCACACCTTTTTGACAATTCCCGAACATACAAAGGCCTGCTTAAGAAGGCTTTGAAGTGAGCCAGATTTCACGGCTCCGTTCCTGTACGACTCAGTTCCCTTCGTTCGTACCAAATAGCCGTTGAAAGGAATTGGATTGTTTGCGAACGTAACATCACTAATTTGTGGTATCTGAGTCGGTTTCAAGCCGCCATAACTCAAGAGGACTGGAGGAGTGGGGACAGCTGCACCAGGCACTTCATCATGCTAATGAGGTCCATTAGAGGTCACAGACCCTTTAACATTTCACCTGTGCTTTGTCTCTAGAGAACATCCTGGATCCTGGATCATGAGAGCACGGTCGCAGAGTCTGGTTTAATGAGTCCTTCTGCTGTTTACTTCGGTATTAATGAAAGAAATGGGTCTGACACATGCTGGGAAACCAGAGGAATCTGCGAGCTCATGCTTTATTTGCTCTGGCGATGTCAGGCTGGTCTGACACGCAGGATAACACCAATCTTTCTGCAGTGTTTAAATGTAGGTGAAGATTTTCCTCTCCTGTGTGCTGCAGCAGGGTGGAGTCAGGTCAAAAGCACATTGTTAGCTGTGCTGCAGCGGCACTCTGAAATGCAATCTTTGCATTTTGATTTTCTTTTCTTGCACGAGTCAGGGGGATGATATCCTCAGCTCGTACCCATTTCCCTCCTCACACTTCCTCTCACCTTCTCTTACTTTTCCTCCACTGTTCCACTTTTCTGTCTCCCTGTAATGACTATTTCTGATTGTTACTCCTTTTGTACTCCAGCCTTTTACTCTTTTCTCTCCCCTCCCTCTCTCTCTTTCTTTCTTCCTCCATCTTTCTCATGCCACGTTTCCAAGGCTCCATCATTTCTTCTTCTTCACTGCTGCTTCTCTTTCTTCCGTGTTGCCGTCATTTCTCTTCTCCCCAAAGGATGCAGAGAATTAGAGCACAACTTCCTCCCTCAGAAACAGCGACTGGAAGAGCTGTAAGCTGTACATTCATTAAAACCAGGAGGTGGATCATCCATCATAACGCCCTCCACCTTCAGGAGACTGTTTCAACACTGTGATGCAGTAAATTGCCCTTCGTTCCCTCTGTGCCCTCCTGTGAGGTTGATGTTCAGAGCCAGGTACCAATTGGACAAACACTGCGTCTCAAGGGTTTGTGTTTAAGCAGGATCGTTATTTTTATCAATGGTTATTTAGTTGTGTGTTTGGTTGTGGCTGTCAGTTAGTGGAGAACATCAGGGTTTGTACATGTGGACACAGGCATGTACATCTGACCCATCACACAGAACCTTACTCCCCCCTGTAAACTTGTTTATATGCATTTACAACTGTTTTATTACGTTTTTTGGTAATCTTTCTTCTTCAGCTAGCTAATCTTATTTCATTTGCTTCTCTGGCACCTGTACAAAAACAAAGTCCTAGTACACACGTACATTACGTGAGTACAGTTGTGATTCTGATTCTCATTAAACCTGCATTAAAGCTATAATCTTTAAGATTTCAGTAATCCATCCATCCATCCATCCATTTTCTTCTGCTTATCCGGGGCTGGGTTGCGGTGGCAGCAGGCTAAGCAGGGTTGTCCAAGCACCCCTCTCCCCAGCAGCACTTTCCAGCTCTTCCTCCAGGGTGTTCCCAGGCCAGATGAGGTATATAATCCCTCCAGCGTGTTCTGGGTCTACCACAGGGGTCTCCTACCAGTTGGACATGCCTGGAAAACCTCTAGGGGGAGGCGTCCAGGAGGCATCCTGATCAGATGCTCAAACCACCTCAACTGCCTCCTTTCAATGTCTCCTTACCCTGTCTCTAAGGGTGAGCCCAGCCACCGTACGTTCAGATTTCAGTCAGTCAATTTGGCGACACCTGTGGTTCTGTTCAAAATGGGGGGCAGCAAACACGGCTCTGTCAGTGATGCAGCAGAAAAAGACCAACTGGTATATCTGTTTACTGCACAGCCAAACTGAAGGTATGCTTTTAATGCAGCTACTTCATGCAGTGATCACCCAGGTGTCTTCCATCACTTTTTGTGTTTACAGCTGAGTGCAGCAGAAGGAGATTTATGTGATGCATCGTGATGAGACTGCAAAAACTGATTATGGAAAGACAAGCTGCTGTTTTCAATGAGCCTGTATGTGAGCATTTGTATTGAGGTGAGGGCAGAAATCTCAGAAACTCATCTCAAACACAGTATCTTCTGGCTGTCGTATGGTGGCATTTTAACATCAACAAACAGACACATTTCCTGCATTTTGGTGATTTAGCTGGAAAGTGGAAATTTGGATCAGAGCGGTGACTCACTCCCTCCATGTCACGTTTCTTCACCAAGCAAACCTCCACACTCTCACTGTGACCGACTGTTTCCTCCTCTTTGCTTGTTCCAGTTTGGAAAAAGAAAAAAAAAAAACTTAGCAAGGTCTTTGGTCGTAGGAATCCAGTAATGAGGCTCAGCTTGTCTTTTTAGAGGGAGTTACTTAAATAAAAGCGAATAAGCGTATTCCCCAAATGTCAAACTTGTGCTTTAAAGCTTTGCTACTAAATGTGAGATACAGTACAAAAATATAAGGATGCAAGACAGAAAATATGTAGCATGTAAAGTCAGGCATGAAAATGTCCATTTTCTGTGCTTTTCTTCTCCTCTTATTTTTTCTAAGTGCTGCTGGACTGATCCAGGAGTCTGAAGTGTGATTAATGTCGGCTCCACTTCCTTCAACAACGTGCTACAGAACCGTTCAGCCTGAAGGATTCAGTGACGAGAAGGAGGATAACTTTTCTTCTTTTTTTTTATCTGCAGGCACCAGTTGTTGCCAGAGGCCCTCTATGGCCTCGAGAAGCTGTGTTTGCATATGTGTGTGTGTGTGTGTGTGTGTGTGTGAGAGACAGTAGGTGGGAAAGAGAGAGAGAAAAGGTGTGTGTGTTTGTGGTCGACAATAAGAGATTGGTGCTGCTTCTTTAGTCCCAGAGCGATTACATTCATTTCGGTGACAGATGAGGAAGTGAAACCTACTGAGACCCTGAAGTACACATCAGCTCATCTGTGTGTGTGTGTGTGTGTGAGAGCGAATCGCTGCTCCCATCAATTTCCGAGAACTTAAACTCCAGTTTATCATCCTGGCTTCCTGGCAGCGTGCTGATGATGTCATCCGTGAGTCAGGATGTGGTCAGTGTTCCTCCGTTTACACTTGACAATCGCCTTCAGATTGTTATCCACTCGAATCTGGTTTAATATACTTTTACATTTTACATTTACTCATTGTAATTTACCTTTCTTTACCTCATTAACATGAAGATTGCAACTGTGGTTGCTGGTTTACAGTCCAAAATGTGTCCCCAAATCTGTCCCACAAAACATTCACACACCTGGTTTGCAATCCTGTTGCTTCCCTGTATTCCTTCCCAACAACAACCATCCTAAAATCTAGAATTTGTTAAGGAATACCAAATAAATTATTATTTCACATCAACTATAAGAGTACAGTAACTGATGAATAAATCGAATTAAAACAACAGAGAGGGGAAGAGAGGAAACTACACAAGAACAGAGAGAAAAGTGTAACTGGACTGATCTCAACTTTAAATTCCAAGCTTTTAGTGAAAAGTTTAATGTGTTGAAAATCATTCAGCTGGAAAAGAAAAGTGGAAAACAAACAGCTCATTGGTCAGAATGACTCAGCTGTCGCTCTCTGATTCAGCCTCATCCAGACCTTGGATCAGAAAGTGTTTGTTTTATCCTGCGGAGAGAACCCGGTGGGTGGGGTTCATTCTGCATCGAGACGCTTCAGGTGCTATCAGTATCAGAGGCGGAGAATCAAAAACCTTTCTGCTGCTTTCTTGTGAGAATCAGAGCTTTCTGGCAGAGGCTGTGTGTCAGATATACGGGTCCTGTGTAGTCTTTTTTTCCAGCTCTGGTCTCGTCTTTGAGCATCCAACACTCCTGCGGTTTCCAACACGGGTATGAAGAACAAGAATGGAACTATTTGTTCCTCAAAATTTCAGGTTTAAGCACATCAGTTAAAGTAAATCTGCTTTTCTAAGGGTGTCTAAATCTTCATTACTACTACTTGAGTCTCTGCTTGGGATCCAGTTGAAACATACAACCTGAAGTTTTATACAAGGAGTCAGATTCAGCACTGCAGACCCCCCCTCCCCAAACTTGGACTCAAGTAATTTATTAAGTCATCAATTACAGTGACAGACGCAGCATGGCTACACAGCTTCATAACATAATCATTAGGCCTAAGCATTGAAAGAACGTGCTCTCAGCTTTGTCAAAAACCCTTTTAATGCAGCTTTAAAAGAAAAATGCTCCAATGTCGTGTCATTTTATCGATCAGAGACCTGAAAGACGTGACTTGACTTGGATCGGCCCCAAAAAGACTTAAAGACAGCTGGTCTAAACTCTTACTGTAACTTATAATTAGCAATCTCCTGGTTTGTCCTGTTCTTTTCTGTCTTTCATTTTCAAATGCAATTTTCCTAACTGTATATTCATTGGCTGCCGCTGTAAAAAAAAAACCCACCTTACTTTATTACTTTTATATCATTGCCAACATTACTTTTAAATATCATGTGAAATATTACTTTTTATGTGGTAGTTTATTTATTTTACTATATTTATCTTACTTTTATTGTGATTCTGCTGTTAGCATTTTACTCCTTATACATTTTACACTTTACATTTATTACTTTATTGCTTTTATTCTCATGTAATGTTTGAGCAATCTCTGGCACAAGAATTTCCTTCGGGATTAATAAAGTTCTATCTTATCTTTTCTTACTGATATTCTATATTTCTGTTATTGAAAAGACCAACAATATGTTAGTCCATCTCTCAATATTTAGACTTCCCCACCCTGACTGTATATAGTATAAACAATATTTTCATTTTTAAGAAAGGCTACATTATTTCCTAAATTTGCTGGGCACTGTAGCTTTTAGCAAACGTTACTCAAACAGGAGCAAGCAGCACATTTGTCGGGGACTATTTTCTGTGGCGGATTAATCTACATTTGGTGCTCTAGTGAGTATTTCCAGCAGTGGAATTGACTCAAATTAAACTACAGTGCTACATACATCATGGTAATGAAGGAAGGAGTCACCCAGGGAAAAAGTGTGGCTCACTGAACAACAATTGAGCTCTATGGCACAAAGGAATAAGATATATCAGAATTTGGCTCGTTAGTAGAATCAATGCGCTGTTGGTTTTAGTCTCTTCATGGGATTTGTTATGAAAAATATGAAATATCCCCAGACGTATCCTTTAGGTAGAGTAACAACTTCTTATATAATATTTCTTTACAAAACGCAGCACACATTGCCACAAACAAGCCGGTGACTCTGTTTGACTCCTGATCCACGATTTAAAATCTCAAAAGGCATTGCGACTGTGTCTTTCTGCTTTACTGTAATTGAATGTATTTCTGAGTTGAAACAGGATGTCATGGAAGGACACGTTCAAAGGTAATTCTGAGAGGATAAGTGTGTTACGCTCTTCCTCAGAATAAATCCCTGCCAACAGGACGCAACAGTTGAGTCTAAAAGGAAAAGGAAGCAGTTTTCAGGGGTGGAGACCTAAAAATACACAAAAATACCATGATGCCACTGGAGTCACTGTGAAAGCTGTGAAGATTCAGGTTTTGAATAGTCTGTTTTGGTGTTATTGGTGGTTATTTGTATCTAGGACATGAAGGCTTTACTGTGCACACCTCAGCGTGAGGCTTAAGAGATGATGTGCACTCAGAGATGACTAACATGCAGTCAACTTATTATGTTTTAATACAGAGAAGCAGATCAAGGTACAGATGTTTCACTGTGAAATAATCAGTAAAATATGCTCTGATGTGACAGGATTTTGTTATTGTTCTACACAGCTATAAAATTAAATTACTTTAAAAAACACTGGCTTAATGTTATCTTGCTTCTGTGAGAGTCTCCGAAGGTTCAGAGGCTACGTTTCTCTTGGCTGCGGCGGTTTCACAAAGCGGACTCAGGAACAAGAACAGGATCTGTCAAAACAGAGCTGAAGCCCAAAAACCATGTCTTTTCCTTAAAAGGTCACTTAATCATTATCAGTATAATAGTACGCAGGGAAAACACACACACTGCATATCCCTCTCGTGAACCTTTTTGCTCTCCCACACCTGCGCCAGATGACGACTGCCGCCACCGCCGCCTTAGGAACATGGTCGCCCCTGACAACCACGTCCCATCTTTCCCTTATCTCCGTATGAAGACGTGGAGGGTAAACACCCTGGAGAGCAAAGGGCAATGAGTTTGTCTCTGGAAAAAAACAGTATTTCTTTGGCTCAGCTTCAATTTATTTACACACAAAAACATTCTAACTTGTGTGTTGTGTGTGTGTGTGTGTGTGTGTATCAGTAGTTTGCTGTCGTAGATTGCGAGCTGTGTGTGTGTGTGTGTGTGTGTGCGTGCTAATACCAGCATTTCTTTAAAGCCACCATATGTAGAGTATTAAAACCTCAGTGGCAAGAGAAAAAGGGTGCATCAACAGCACACACAAAAATCAATATCTAGATAGATAGATAGATAGATATAGTAGTATTATTATATAATCACTAGTAGTATTTCCCCGCTGTGTCAGTCCCCAGGCAGTTAATACGCTGCTGCCCTCTGCTGGTGAGGTACTTTCACTGCATGAGCCAATGAGATTTTAGCGAGCTCAGTTTACGTGTGATTTTACATCCAATAAATTGTTTTAAAATCGAACATTTTTTTCCTTTCTGAATTACACCTTTAACCTGTTGTATGTGTGGCAACAATACAATTTCTCCCCAGTAATTAATCTCTAGTTTTACGTTTGCTGGATTGGTTCAGTACAATGGTTTCCATAGAGAATAATAACAATAATAATAACAATAATAATAATAATAATAATAATAATAATAGTTTTTTAAACCTGATTTTTATATCGAATATAAAAATTATAAGAAAAACAGAGAAAAGTCTTGAAATTCTGTATTTTACAAACAGCATTCAGATTTGTGACAGCTTTTTGATGAACAACTGACGCAAATAGAGCAAAAAATTGATTTTATAACTTACTTCACATAATTTATTTGTTTATATTACAGAAAAAAATGCATAGAACAGATATATAAAAACAGTAAAATATAACTATTGAAATAAATCAAGTCATTCTTGATATTAAAAAAGCGATCACGCTTAATTGTTGTTGAAGGATAATCTTACTCATACAGTACATACAAACATCAGGCACAGATTTGGTGATCATCACTGACTAGCACAGGTGTTGTATAACAGTAATCACAGGGTTCTGAAATACACGTTAACGGAGGGTTAATGCAGCAATGTACAGTAAAAAGTAAAGATCTTCTCTCTGGGCATCAAAAGACCGATATTTGATCCAAATCCTGTACAAGACACAATAATGATGAAACACTCAGGTGTCTGTTGGGCAACTTGATGGGTGTCTGAACAAAAATTGAGTGTTTATTACATGACAACTCCTTCTTGCTCTTGTTTGATTTTAATCGGATATTTCCCCCCTGCTTGGCAATCATGTTGATTAATTTTTCCCTGTCATGAGTTTACTTTATATAAATGGTAACGTGACGTTTTTCTGTGCTTCACCAGAATCTACAGAAGCTCAGAAAATGACACATCATGGCTACTGAGACCAGTTAAACACTGACTGTTCAAACACAAAGAAACGGGAAAAGGTTCCTCAAAGGAAAACTGTGAAACAAAATTACAAAATGGAGCTCTGTGACCAACATACAAGGCGAGAGGACAGAGACATCAGGCAGTAAAACATCAAGAAAGACAAAGCTGCTTATTGGACAGACAGAACAATTATAAAAATAAGTGATGATTTTTTAAAAGCATGTAAACATTTCAAGTAGCTACAAACTGTGTGCAGCAAGGACATAACGTAACCTATTATTGGTATGTGAGCGGTGGGAAGATGCTGAGGATACATGACCCAAAGAGCAAGAAGAGAATATGATGCTTCGACTTAAATATTTCAGAAGGATGAAATAACCTTCACTCGGTCTTTGGCTCCTATATTGTCTCATTTTTTTTTAGTGTTTGTTTTATCCTACATGGCGATAGACAGATTCTACCACATGAGGGCAATTAAAATAATGTCCAGTAAGTCACTAAGAGCCTCACTGTGATTGTCTAAACTGTGTGGCAAACCTCAACTATCTGACACCAATGTAGGCCAAAAAGTGGGCTAAAAATATCCACTTGTGTGTACATACGTATGCATTAATGTCACATTACAGTGACACTAACAGTAAAATGGAGAGACAAGTTGCCATAAGTTATGAGTATCTCTGAATCAATAACCGAGATAATGAACGGATGGTTAAAACATAAAAAAATAAATTAGGTCATGGAGTCAGCGTCTGTATAAATAGTCTATCGAGTTAAAGATCACCGCCCTGACCAGCAGGGGGAGCTCTAACAGAGGTGCAGGAGCATCGCCCTTCTTCTCTCATGTCAAAGTGTAACATCCAGGTTCAGGGTCAATCTAAACATCTGACTGAAACCAACATTCATGCAACTTAATTCAGTGTTGACTTCATGGAGCATGTCCAGTGACATTCTGAATATGAATACTGAGAAGAGAAAAGAAAAATCCACTTCTTGGACTGAAATCAATGAAATGAATCAAAGTGGATTGACCCTAAGCCCGGGTAAAGATATACATTCATGTAACACACGTCTCTGACCTTTTCTACCGGGGCTTGAGAGAAAAACAAAGAGCTGCTCCTTCTCTGTAGTCATTTAACTCTGAGACACATAATATCACAAAGGTACATCTGAAAACTCTCAATATGTTTCTGTTATGTTATGCAAAGTAAATATGTGCAGCACTTATCTCATGAAACGAGTAAAAGACACAGCTAAAGCCATACACTAGTCAGCTGAGCAGTACGTAATAGCATGAAGGCTTTCACTCCAAAATGAGTTACCCACTATTTTAAACCTTCACTTCCAAACAAGTCCTGGAAAGAAGGTAAAACAAATAACTGAATATATCTGGAGCTATGAATTATCACCAGTTCTTAAAGAATAAACTAAAAGTAAGAGGCTGCATCATCCCAAAACAGGGAGTTCAGACAATAAAAAAATAATTTCCTCCATGCATACGTTTATAAAGGATCCTTCAAAAAGGATCAGTGAGCATTGCCTAGCCCATTTGTCAAGTAACGAAAGCTTAGGTAGTTTAGACATGATCTTCCACCTGTGTTTTAAAGCATTTTTGACTCCGATTCACTGACATCACAGTAAAGCAACATTTAACAGCATTCAACAGTTCCACACAACAGCTGCAGACACTCATGAGGCAAGTTATAGCGAGTATTTGAGACCGAAGCTCTACTCTGGCAGCTTGACATATCTGAAAATGCACTTAGGGTTGTTTATGTTTATATATATATATAAATATATATATATATATATATATAAATATATATAAATATAAATAAAGGGAGAACCTGAAGCACAGTTAGACAGCATTTGGATTTCTCCATCCATGTCAAAACCAAGCCCAGACCTGCTGAGCTGTACAGAGCTGGACTCATGTTCCTCCTGTTTCCTGAAAGCAAAGTGTGTATTCACTCCACCAAACACTCAATTTCAAACCTCTATAATGATTTGAAGTTTTGCTGTAACATGATACATCTACCAGTTAAAGAAATGACACACAGCACAAATTATGATAAAACTGAGAAACTATGAAATCAATAAAATGAAACCTATGGGTTTTAGAGAAACTGAATGATGATGTTATGGTATAACAAACTCCTTTTTGAGACCGCTTATAAATTAACAAAAACAAACTGTGAACAGGAGTTTCCCCAAGTATTTATGAGGGGAAACTGGTTGAGCTTGAGTTGGAGCGAGTCACAAGTAAATACTTTAGGGAGTGTGGATGGGAATAGCAGCACAAACTAAGCCTCCAGCAACAATTACTTGGAAATGTTCACCATGAAAGACTTATAAAGCTCGGAGCAATAAACTGCTGCTCGTGGGACTACTAGAAGTTCACGAGCTTTACTCTTTTATTTTATTGGAAATGTTTAGACACTCAAACAACAAAGACAGTCCCAGGTGAACACATCCCAGTTCTTAGGCTCCTTATTTCCACAATACAGCATTAAGACGCTCCATCACAGAGCTGACACACAGTGTTAAAGCATTAAAAAGGCCATATAAATAGTTGTGATATAAATATGTGCACGCAAAGAAAGACACGGCCACTTTGGGTGGAGCTCGTTTGACAGTAAAGCAGGGTTAGCTTGTCTATGGAAGTCTGACATCAAGTCAAAATACTATGGTGGCCATTTTGAAAAATAGAGTTAACAACGCATTCTGCCTCATTTTTAGAGGCACAGTGCATCAATTGCTCCAAGCTGAGGCTCCAAGTGACCATTATAATAATATCTTAACTTAAAGCTGCCAACGTTTAAGTCATGACCCTGTTCAAAATTAAATATTTTTCCCTTTGACCTTTTGGGAACAATCTTAAAATGTCTTATTCTCTGGGGCCATTTCAGTCAGTCCCAAACTGTCTGCTGCGAAGCAGTCACTGGCAGTTCAGGTCAGGACTGCTGAGCCAGGCCCAGATCTGGATCATCTCCTGCGGAGTCCTCGGGTGAACGAGCATTAAACTCTTGTAGGCGCAGGGGTTTGACCTGTACTTCTCCTCTATGTTAAAGGTCCTGAAGCCCTTGTGCTTCTTGGGGGCCAGCCCTAGCTTCCTAAGACACATACCCGTGTAGACATCATCTATCGGGTAGAGCGCTACATGTTGTGACACATTGTGCAGACGAGCAGCGATGTCACCAGAGTAAAGGTACCCGCCCCCTCCTGCATATGGAGGGTACGTCCCTGTGTACATGCTCTCTGGGATGAAGTATTTGACCTTCTTGTCTCTGTGTGGCCCCGCATTGGTGATCACGTCACCCACAAACAGGTCTCTGGCTTTGGGCTCCGAGAGGCCCTTGAGGAAGTTCAGGATGCGGTAGGTGTTGACAAAGACGTCGTCGTCGCCTTTGAAGATGAAGCGAGCGCCGGGGCAATGAGTCTGAATCCATTCCAGGAACAGAACTTCTTTGACAGTCAAGTTGAAGAATGAATCCCGGTAATCCCACTGGATGACGTCTTTATGGCGGATGCTCTCATAGTGCAGCATCTCGGACAGATCCGGGTGGTGGTCCCCAACTGTGGCGTTGCCGAGAAGGAAGATAGTAACCACTGTCTGATTGGCTATAACACCTGCCCGTCCCCAGGACTGACGGATGGCCTGGCGGCGGTCAAAGTGCGGTGCCAGGGATTTGACAGCCAGGAGCAAAAATGGCGGCTCCTTACAGATATCAGGCTGGTCCACCATGATCGGGTAGGAGCGACAGTGCATGTAACACAGGAAATCCTTGAAGCGGCGCGGTAAGGAATTGTAGTCTTTCACCTGAGTGGTAACCTTAAAGTTAGGCTGGCAGGGGTCAGAGGTCAAACTGGTGTCGTTGAGCCAATCAGGCATGTCTGCAATGCTGTAGTTAACCGTCAGGATAGGATTGTTCTGAAGGTCCAGAATCTGCTGCTGGCGGTTCCAGTAAGCCGAGCTGGGAACCAGCGTGGTCCAGAAGGGTTTGGAGGGGATGTGGACCTTGTGACTCCCGTTTTTGTCTTGGTTGCTGTGTCGGGAGATGAGGATGAAGATGAAGAGGTTGACCATCATCACCGTCACAAGCTTCAGCTTTCTCCGCAGCAGCGCCATGACAGTGTCCTGCACCCGTCACCACCTGAGCAGACACACGCAGAGAAAACGAAATCAAGACGTTAGGGACAGGAAAACGCTTTTGTTCACTAGCTGCATGTGAATACCATATCAGAGCAGACTGATAACCTGGAAGGACTTGCATCTAGTTTCTGGTGGACCATATGGACTATTTACTGGACAGAAGGTGTTATTAATATAGGGGTTAAACAAAGGGTCCAACAAAAGAGCAGACAAACAAAGCTCAACAGTGCACATTTAAGGAAAGCAGCTGCAGAACTTAAGCAAGCCACCGAATACATCCTTTGGAAATGAATGCTGAATGTAATGTGGAACTGCAATGGAGCAGGGCAAGTAACCTGTCGCTTCAGAGATTTACAATTCAAAAAGTGAAAAATAAATAACTATGTTTGCTAAACAATAATTACAGTGTTTTTAAAAGCACATCCTGTTAATCACAGTGATGGATTACAATTAAATGAACTACTGTAGAAAACATGTCTGTAATAGATCTTCCCTGTTTTCTACATTTAAAATTTCCATCTCGATAAGAAGGTCCTGATGGAAAAATCAAATGATTTTTCAGGGTAATGATCATGTGCTTTCCATTTCAGGGAAAACAGGATAACTGTTTTTATGGCCAGTTATTGGTGGCACAATGGTGAAGTGTGTAGTTTTAACACTTCTCTCCTCGTTAAGAAGGAACTGGTGGGAAAGGAAGAGAAGAAATTTCAACCACAAGATTACTGTGAAACAAAGTCACATGAGGATGCCCAAGCATTTAATTTGAAGCAGCTGGGGGAAACTTCAGACGAGATCAAATATCTGGAAATCCAAATCACATTTCCACCATAGTTAAGTGTGTAGTAGCTTTCTACCGTGCATGGCACGCTACTGGAAAGAACGTTGCACTTGCATAGAGACATTACTTGTATTGTTACTGCATTGATCCCTGATAGGCTCTATTTCTGCTCTGAACAGGGACATCAGAGGTCAGGCTCAGCTACCGAAATGCATCGCAGGAGCTGACGGTGATTCAGTGGGTAGTGATCAAAACCAAGAACGCCAACATGACACTCAGCTTGGATGTAATGAGTCATCCTCGCAATTAATCTTTCTAGTAACTGTAATTGGTTAAAGTCCCTATCTAATGTTTCCCTCCATCCATGTCTACTTTTGTTGTGCAATCGTATCAGTGGTTAGTGTGCAGATATTACATAAAACAAGAGCTAGTGTCTCCCCCGAAATACACTACAGAAGGGTGGTGCTTGCCAACAGGGCTTAAACCTGTTAACCACAAGTCAAAATCACAAATCCTTTTCCGTCAGCTATTGCTGCCCTGCTATCCCACTAAATCGTATGGCTCTGTGATGGTTTTCACCCATTGTGTAACATTAAGACAGAAGATCATTCTACAAACTCTGCCAATCAGCAACCAACAGATGTTATTCAGGCTATACCCAGCAGGGTGTGTGAGTGTGTGTGTTCACGCACAGGCGTGTGTGCACTGACAAGACAGGCAGTTATCACAATCAATCATTAATCTGCACGCACGCATAAACTGGGAGTTTGGGATACAGTCCAAACTAAATACAGTAAAACAATTTGACAATTATCCACCATAAAAAAAAAAATTAAAAAAAAGGTTAACCTGAGGTCAAGTTGTAAGATTATCCTGTAACTAACCTGAAACAACAGCCATGATGGTAGTCATTTGCACTACAACTGCAGCACACTTCTATGTGTCTTTAGTTTACTTAGTTGGAGCAATATAATGGCAGAGGACAATTAAATAGATAACTGAGGATGTATGGTCACCTTGGATTTGGCCCTGTTTGGCCAGCGTCAATTAAAGTAGTGGGTTTGAACAGACAATACAGCCTTTCAGGAGGTTTGAGTCTGCCTCAGGTTTTTGCTTTGGCAGGCTCACACATCCTCACTGATAACATTCCCTTTGCCATGTCTCACGTTCTTTTCCCTTATGTACTAAAATTTCTGTATTCTGTCCTCTTCCCCTGACTTTCTGGGCCTCTCATTCTAGCATTTATTTGCTAATTAGCAGTAGCACTAAACACAAAGTACAGATGAGGCTAATGGAAATGTCATTAGTTTTGCAGGTGATGATGGTGCTAGATGAAAGGGGATATGAATGTGTGCATGGCAATCCATACAGCAGTTGTTGAGACATTAGACTTAAAACCACAAATGTCAACCTTATGATGGTGCTAGAGGAAAAGTCAGGATCACCAAAAAGTCATTAGGCTTCATCCTGAAGGGGACCTTGAATGTCTGTACAATATGATAATTTTCTTGGTTAATTGATTAATCGTTTAATCTCTATTAGATTAAAAATGTAGTAAAAAACAACTGTCACAACTTCCCAGAGCTCAAAGTGATGTCATTAAATTGCATGTTTTATCCAACAATCAATTTAAAACCAAAAAATATTTCATTTATTATCATGTATAATAAAAACAAGCAGCAAATTCTCCTATTTGAGAAGTTGGTACCAGCAAATATTTGGCATTTTAACTTGAAAAATGACTGAAATGATAATTCAATTAGCAATACAGTATTTATTAATTATCTTTCAATCAACTAATCGACAAATCGCTGTGGAGGTGGACCAACTGATTGACTGAGTGGCCGACATTGGAAATCCCTGACTGTTAATCATGAGTATAGCGATGCCAACAGCAGAGAGGGACAGAAAGAGGTACAGAGATAAAGGAAGAGAAACGCAACATAGCACACACACAAATACTACGTGACAAGTTTAAATGGATAACTGATTCGTGCTTCAGAGGGTTTATCTTCCTCTGCACCACTGCCTGTATCCTTCCTGCCTCTGTATCATGTTGCTCTCTTGGCCTCCTAGCAACAACTCTGCACTGATGCGCCCATTTGCTCTTTTTCCTACTGCCTATTCCTTGATTATCCCCCTTTCCCCCCCCCTCACCTCCTCTGACTGTCTTCTTCTGTCCTCCTCGTTCCTCCATTCTCTTGAATTTAGTTCATTTTCTTTATTTTAAGTTCATAATTTAGCTCATTTATGGGAAAACAGAGAGAAAAGGAAAGTCACATCCCCACAGGATGATGATACATAATCCTGAAGGTATATCAGTGTTATATTACTAACAAGGACAAGCACAGACATTGCCTTTTCTCTTCGGACCCCCTCCTTTCACTCTCTTTTTCTCATGGATAATTACGCTTTCCTTTCCTCCACCATCTCCATACAAACAAGGAGACTTCTGGGAAATGACTGGGTGGGGGGGGAAGGGGGGGTACTCTAAAGAAGGAAGCTGAACAACATGTTGACAAGACCACAGCTTCCGGACATCTAATTAACCATAAGTACAGTGAGGCTAAACACACACCTACCTGCATTAGCCTGTAGTTGCTTCCCTCTAATACTCAAATGCAAACTCCATGTTTTCGTTTGGTTGCTGCCTTGGTTTAGAGTTGTGGTTGTCTTTAATCCAATTATAAATTCAGCGACCTCCTCATGCAGGCCTTGTGTGACACTTTAATGACAGGCAATAAAAGGTCTCTTCTATAAGGGAGCCCTGACCTTTCTCACAATGTTTTAAGCAATGCTTGCTTGCTTAACAGGTTAATATGCCACTAAATACTAATCTACTGGAGAATGTCAATGTAACAGTCAATTGATAAATTTTTTTAGTATGTGGTCATCCTGATTATTGTAACTTTAACTTCAGCTAAAGCAACAGGAAGCCATGGGACTAAAAAGCATCTGCACATTTCTGTGTAAAGTAGGTTTCTGTAGTAATTTAAAGGAAATCTTCTTGTTTTGGTTGAGGTTTTCGCCTTCTCTTTTCAGGGCAAAAAAACTGCATCAGCTCAGATAGCAGCAAACAGAAGTTACCAATTTGTGGTCGTCTTATTTTATTTTATTTTTTTCAACCAACAATAAACTGATCTTGAAAATTAATCTGGAGATGATATTTTGGGGGTAATATTTTACATATTATCCGATAATCAAACAGTGCTAAAAAATTAACAAACCGTTTAACCTGGTTGGTGTTTGTTATGTTTTAAAGGGCCCAACAAGCAGCTACAAACAGTTTTTACAATGTATGGACAGTGCAGATCCTGGCAACAACAGCTGGCCAGATGGACTTTGATGCTTTTTTCAGCTTCATTGATCAGCACAGAAAGCAGGTCTGTGGCACACTGATTATATCTGGCAGTAATCTACTGGACAATGCCAGGCTGTGTTTAACCATTGAGGTTTCCACCTGATAAAAGGTTCGGTGAGGTGAGGAGTCTCACCTGTGTGGGGGATGGGAGTGAGACGGCAGAGAACAATGGCAGGAGCAAGTTTAAAAGAGTTGTGCGTCTCCCTCTGTGTGTGATCTAAATTAGTTTCAAGGTTCTGTTTGGGCAAATTTAAATACCCCATTATGGAGTCAGGCATTTGGACATTTCTTTGAACACACTGTTCCAAATGTAATCATCTTCACACAAATTGAATTTCAGTTAAAATGCAAGACTTATTGATGAGTTGAAACATTTTTAAAGGACACACATTAACTCCAAAAGCTTTTCAGACTAAAAGGTGATCTTAAATGCAATGTGACCTCTATGTGTGTGTGTGTGTGTGTGTGTGTGTGTGTGTGTGTCACTTCAACTCACTGGAGTAATGCGGAATGTGTCACCTAATAATATGCTGCATGCGTTTCTGAAGGTGTGACTGAACACATTATGTGATCTTACCTGTGCAGGTTAGAGGGCCTACTCAGCTTGTGTCGTCTTGGTGTCTCCTCTTGGCTCTCTTAACCCATACTTAGCTCCGCCCTCTGGGGAACAGCAGCCAATGGGGGGAAAGGATCAGGAAGGCAGGAAGATGAGGGGGGGAGGGAGGGGGCAGAAGAGTTGAACCTGAAAAACAAAAACAACCAGTGTGCTTAGCCTGAAGAAAATGACTAGACAAATATAAACGACATGAGAAGCTCTAAAAACCAGTCTGTTTTTAAAAACATGCTGAAAAGCTGCTGCACCAGTACCTTTTCTTTTTAAAGCTTACAAATATGAACAAAAGAGAGAGAAGGTAGCACTGAAGAACAGAGAGGAAGTTCAAGTCACGAGAAAAAAATGGATCAGATCACATTTAACGCATGTGTCTCCAGTGAAACTAAACTAAAGCTGAGCAGCTTGCACTGATTATCATGTTTATCTGTTTTTCAGCCTGGTTAGCCATCCACCTCCTGAAACATGACTTCACAAGACTTTGTAGAGAAGCCAGCAGATGTCAGATGTCTTCCTAAAGGTACCAAAAAGCAGAGCTGAGAGGGTTTCATACTGTATTCTAGTTATAAATATGTTCTGTAAAACACATATTTGGGAATTTACTATGCAGCAGACTGATAGGGATTTTTATACACTTTATAAATACATTTTGCCACACTACCTAATAAATACATAAACGGTCTTAAAATCAGCAGGGGCACCAGCAATACATGGCCAAAAAAAAAAAAAAAAACTGTTCTGCAGGAGATTCTGGCTGGGGAAAGTTTCTCTAATTGCCCATACCAATTGTGGAAAACCGGGTTCCTTATTTACACGATGAATCAGACTACTGCCGAAACCCGACTGGAGCATGTAAATGTCCTGACTGACAGTTAAGCATATACAGGCACAGTTGGAAGAAAGACAACACAGCCTTGTGTTTTGCACAAGGGTAACATTCGAGACAGGAAACAGATACTGACTCCACCACCAATATATACAATGCAGCCCACTCTCACTGACTCACTAGAGGAAAAACATGAGGAACTGCCGCATTTACCAGAAGACCCAGACAGAGTCAGATGCCCTTCCCACCAAAGGTACCAGAGGCTGCGCTAATAGTTGTTTTCAGGGATTTTCATTAGTTTACAGACATTTGTATTTGCCCATGTCATTTTCCCTCCTCAGGTTTAGAGGTTTTTTTTATTTATATTTGAGCTTCTCTAAACTCATGTAGGCATGCTGCTGCATGCATGTCCGCTGTGCTCCAAGCCTATCAGGGAACTGAGGGGTCTCAGTGTTCGACAGGGTATCATGGTTCTCTGGACTTTTCCGTGAAGCATGTCCAGAACATTGCCCCTATTACTTGAAGTGTCCAAACAGCTGATAATGCTAACATTCCCGCTGGAGGACAAGGTAACTCTAAAAATCATAAAAAGGTCCTGTTCAGACCTTGTACTAGTATCCAGATCTGTCTAGATTGTGTCTATATCCAGGTAAGAGCAGTTTGTACATCAAAAATGCAGAAGCTTTTCGGTGCCTCTACTCGAGTACAGACTCGGACACCTTGTTCGAGATGTTTGGAAAGCCCACTTGTGATCAAATAAAAACAAGATGCATTTTAATGCAGAGTGTAAACAGGGTGGAAGCCAAATACAGATGGAAAAACATTAGCAGGGTACATACCATGCTGGTAAACTCCCATGTAAAGCATGTATTTTAAGCCTGACTGCAAACCAAGTATAAATATCGCTTTTGTATACTTGCCACGCTGTGTTGACTGCTGCCAACAGTAATGATTAATAACACCAACAGAGGGGTTGTGGAACAAGCAGGATCTGAAATCAACACCAGACAAGAAACAAACAACTGTACAATTTGTCTTTGGTGGATAAGTGAGGGTCAAACACTGGCAACACATCGATAAATGAAAAAACTATAATCTTTAGCTTCTGCCAAATACACTGATGTGGAAAGCTCCCTTTATACACACGACTGGGTTTTGTTAATCATTAAACCACTGGTTCTGCTGGTTAGATACAAGACGTCAGCAAGTAATGAGGACATATAACCTTTCACTACGCTACCTTAATGTGCAAACTGCCTGAAATATTCACTTATTCACAAGATTATCCCAAAAATGTTAGCCTAAAGGAAGTATGAGCAGAAGAGTTATAGGAATTGGAATGTCACTATAGTTTCTGAATGCACTCACTGACTCTAATCTAAATATGACCTGTGTGTACTCTAGATTTCACTGTGTTTGTGCTTCTTCCTTGACAAAAGAAAAGTCTGTTTGACTTGTTCAGAAACTTTCCACCTTTAACTCCTGGCTTCCATTTCTCAAGTGTTTTAATGCTGGCGTTAGAAGGGACCAAATAAACCTGCAAAACACTGTCACTTGTATTCACTTCATTCACAACCACCCATCTAAGCAAAATAAGAAACGCACGTCCAAGCACCTTCAAAAGAGTCAGACTAGAGCTAGACCAATAAATCGGACAGACGATATATTGGCCGATATTAGCTTATTGCAGATGTAACGTATCAAACGACAAATTGCAGTACAGAAATGCAAAACTAGATTTGAGGTAATTTCCATTACATAGTTTGTCCACCAGAGAGCATTGACAGGTTTATTTTTCCAACTGAAAAATGCCCCGCTTAGCATGTATTGTGGTCACAGTTCTTTAAAACAACCCCCCCCCTCCTTCCATATCAAGATTGTTGTTTGTGGGGAAAAAAAAAGAAAAAAGACATCTGATATATCTATATCTCATTTTTTTAAAACTCAGAAATATTGATATCGGCCTCCAGCACTGGTCGGGCTATAATTGAGACACTCACTAGTTACGACTAAACATGCAGCGATCTTTCTCCACCACCTCCACCACTACCTGCCACAAAGAATTAAAAAAAGACATGTCAAAGGGATGGGCGGTTTCCTGACATCTCAAAGGATTTCTGGGTAGTCTCATTGCCACAGGGCCTTTCCAGCTGCCGTGGATAATAACATTAAGTACACACAGCAATTCTGAACTGGATATAATATTCAGGTTCAAGGTCATGGTAACTGCCACTTCTGTTTGCAGCTGGGAACACAAGTAATGAAGCTGCACAGATTAGTACAACCTGTTTTAGTGTCAAACCAGGACTCAGAATTAGTGCTGCAGTCATTTCCAAACACTGTATGCAAAGAGGCTATAAAACTATACACGTGTATTAACCAGCTATAAAACTATACTGGTGTATTGTCTGCACTAACTCAGCGTGTGGAGTTTGTGGTCAGCTCATGAGCAGGGACAAGGATATGGAGTAGCCAGCCAGTGTGAAAACGAACCCAGCTAGGGGGGTACAGATGTATGCATTACTATTTTATTAGAATCAAAAATGTATACAATAAAGTAGCCGGCTGGATTTAAATGAGTAGACGGCTGTTTGGCTGGCAGACAGCGCTTATGGAAAGTTCTGATACACACTCACTCCTGTAATAAACCCTCCCAAAGTTACTAGTGTGAAAGAGGTCAACAGGACAGAGAATGTGAAGGCAACACAGGCTCATATTGCTGAGTGCTGTGTGTGTGTGTGTGTGTGTGTGTGTGTGTGTGTGTGTGTGTGTGTGTGTGAGTGTGTGAGAGAGATAGCAGATATTAAGACAGCACAGCAGACAAGTGACCACCACTGAGGCCACACCAGGTTTCTGGACAAAGTTCAACTCTGTCGGAGGGGGTTAGAATAAAGAAGATATATGACCAACCAGACAAGCACAAGAAAAAAGGGACATAGGACGTGCTCAGTGAGAAACAGAAGAGAGCACACACCAGCAGCCGTCCATGCCACGCTAAAAATGCATCGGCTTAAAATACTGTCAGCATAAATATGTCCTACAAATGGCCTATGAATATATACAAAGGAATCTTTGGTTACACAAACAAAGCCGAATTGTTTTTCATACGTATCACAGAAGATTATTGCCTCTCACCCCAATCAAGAATACATGAGATGTTTTAGTTCACTTGAAGTTACATCCAGAAGTCCTTTCCATTTATCTCTGTTTCAACTTTTTCCATTTCTTTTCAATTGCTATATGTCTTTTATGCATTATGTAAAGCATTTTGAATTACCCTTGTGTCTGAATAGTGCTATATAAATAAACTTTCCTTGTCCCTGTGTTGTAATCTGTTGCACAGTTCATCCTGCACCTGTAGATTATAACTACCCAAGAGATATTTTTGAGCACTACTTGACCCAGGTCAGAAGAATATAAGAGGATGTCACGGCATGAGGGAATGTGGGCCTAATAGCGACATGGTGCGAGGAGAGAGCGCCTTAAATAGCCTGAGGGCTGAGGTGCTGTCTGAGCTGGAGTCTGCCCACCAAATATTGACAGTTGGCACCAGTATTCACAAAGGCCTAAAGTGGGGCCCACTTTGGCACAGACATGTGAGCTTGCTTGACTGATAATTTCTTTGGCTTTTAAAACTGGTTCTGGTGGCTTTACGCTTCTTAGTCAGCAAACTACAAGACACACACACAACATGATCTGGCTGAACACTTAATGTCCGAGTATACAGAGTCTTTTATCAAGATAATTTGTTCACTAACCTTCAAAACATTACCATAATGGACTCTTTTTTCCTGCATGACGGATATGTCTCTTTGAAACAAAAACATTCAGTTGCTTTGACAGCACATTCATTGATTGTGGAGATCAGGTTAGCAATGACTCAGTGTGCCTACAGCTGATTGTGTCTTGCTCAGTGACACTTCAGCAGCGTTCAGGACTAGAGAGAAACATTACAAAATAATGGACCTGGATCACCTGGCTGAAGGATGGTGTAGCCAAAACAACCCGGGCCAGACTGCTGAATTGCTCTTTTCTCTCAATATCTTGTTACAGTGATAATCTTATAAATAAACAGCAGGCCTTTAAAGCACAAAAGGATGTTTTACAAAATGTTGGTGGAATAAAGAAAAACTTGCATCAGCTGACAACAATCTTGCCCCACACACACACACACACACACACACACACTTAAAATAGAATGGGATTTGTAATTATCAACAAATACTTGTCAGTCCGACTCTGCATGCTAAGGTCACCTCTCTCTATGGTGTGACTCATTCACTTACACTCAACGTAATCTAAACTTAAAGATGTGTGTATGTGTGTCTGTCCATGTCAATGCCCAGTTAATGCAGTACACAAACATGCCAAGTGTAATCCTGACACATGACTCACAGTGTGACCTGATGAGCCAAGATAAAACCTACAAAAACAATAATGTACAATATACTAAGATTAATAACTAATAGTCGGGATTACAATTAATGACATTATAAAACAGTGCCCATGAATGCAGTGGCATTATTGAATACAAATATCTTTCCCCCGCTCCTTGGGATGATAAAGCAACTACCAAGAGTAAATGAGAAAGATCTTTGCTGCAGCTGTGGTGGATGTGGTTGTTCAGCCTTTCAGCCTTGGAAAATGGCAAATTGCAACTAATGGCAGCAATGATGCAACTAACGCTAATGCAGTGAGGAAGGCAACAGTCTCATTAAGCTGTTTAAGTGATGAAATATTTTGTCTATTAACTCCTCAGATAAACCATGTTAACATAAATGAAGCACTTACTACAAGCGAACAGAGAAAAAGATAAAAACGTATGATTTCGCAGTTGCACTAAATTATTTTATTTTGAAAGTCAAAGTGAGGGAAATATGTATGGGTTAAGATTGCTGGTAGAGTTTGTGCTTAGAGTAGTGCTTTTTAGCTCTGCAGCAGTACACAACATTAAGCACCTCTCAGACATCTAAAACACTGTCAGCTTTAGTGAAATGATGGGAAAACCACTTTGTGTAATAACATTGAGTGACTCGGATACACCCACCTCACCCGGTTCACTTCCCTTCCTCTACTTCCATGACACAATGAGCTTCACACATGACCACATTTCAAAACAGGATACTGAAGTGTCTACATCATGCAGCTAGTGTCTATCCTATTGTGCAGCTGCCCTTAATCTCAACTAAAATCAAAACCACATTAAAATAATCAGATTATAATTTTCCATGTCCGTTAAGTGCGTGAGTGTAATTAAGTAAAGGAGAGAGTCACCATAACTCACACATAATGAAGCTGGAGCCTTGGATGAACTTACAGTAGCCAAGTGGCTTGACTCAAGTCTTATTAGAAATAAAAATAATGACCTCAAGCAGCCTACAAATAAGAGCCATTTAGGAAGTTATTAGTATTATTATTAGAAGTCTGATTGGTTCAATCTTCAGCGAACTGGTATATCGGGCATTACTTCTGGATTATGAACTATAAACACCCTCTGGTACTGAGGGCAGGAAGAGAGCATTGGGCAGAGAGAGAGGAAGAGCGCAGACAATGGTGCAAACAAGGTTTCAATCTACACAGAACTTATGTGTCCTACTTTCTGGCATAAGCAATCTCATTTCTCAAAGACCTTATTGAAAGAGTTTAACCTTGATTTGTACTAACTTTCTTGGGTTAAACTCAATGTGGTTTTCTTGCGTTATTTCATTGCAAAGTTTCAGTGAGGTACTGTGCTTGTGAAATTGTTGGGTGGAAAACTAGTTCCTCTGTGACTGTGCTGTATCCTTGCATTAGTGTGTGTAGCGTTGATTGCTCATGTGCCGCTTAACTCCAAATCCTGCTGCCCCAGCATTGAAAGCTGCCTCATTAACACAACTTTGCCATCTCTGCCGAACAGTTAACAGACAGGAGGGATAAAAGCATCACCCTCCAAACAAACAGGTGACAAATTTTGGTTGTCACTAGGCATGTTTCCAGTACGGGCATTTAACGACCCAAAATATTTAGTTTAAAACCATAAGAAAACCAGCAAATATTAACATTAGAGAACGCAAAAACAGTTTTGTTTTTTGACATTTATGCTTAAAAAATGACACAATTAATCTATTATCCAAATGGTTGCAAATTAAATTTTCTGTCAGTCAACTAACCGATGAATCGTTTCAGCTCTAGTCTAGCTGCTGCCGGTTCAGCTGGGTGGAAAAGTTGCTGATGATTCCGAAAACACCAATAATACGTGAACGTCACCGGGAAATGTAGTTAAGCTAGTAGCATACTCCCCAACACTGTGCAATCTACAGCTTATAGTAACAAATGCATAACAAGGCAAAAAAACCCACGTTGGACATTGTGAATCAGAATATTGCCTATATACTAAAACACTCTTCGCGAGTACATGGAAAGTACAATGATTTAGTATTACTTCCTGAGCAGTGCCGATATGTAATTCCGCAAAGGGGGCAGAGAACAGTGCAAACAAAAGTGGACACGTTAAGTTACAGGTTGTTAAGTTCCCCAGTGGAAATAGGAGGAGATGGTATGTTTATTCAGTGTATTATAAGAAAAACATTTTGAGATTAAATGTCTTCTTTATGATCAGAAATGGTCATTATTGCTCTGCTGAGTGATTTCTTATTGTCATATTTGTGTCACACCTTCTACCTCATCACCGAGCTAATCGACTGCCCAGGCAGGTACATATCCTTCCTACTCAACCTGGTAGTGAATTGGAAAGAGACTGAACACTGAATTAGACTGATGAAAAAACTATGGAGTGAATATAGTCTCATTAAGATTTGTAACTGAAAAACCAAGATTTGTAACCAAAAACCAAGATTTGTAACCAAAAACCATGATTTGTAACCAAAAACCATGATTTGTAATTAAAAAACATGATTTGTAATAAATATGTATATTTTACTTACAGATTTTTAACTTCAGCTTCACAGATCTGGTCCTTTTCGCTGTCAAAAAGCTTTCTGCGCATTCAAATGTCTTTGTTTTCGTTTACGGTATGTCTTTGATTCCCTCCCGTTAGAATTGTGTTTCCCGTATAGTGCCGCCCCTGACCTTCAGCTGTAATGGTGTTCACATCCCAAGTGAGTGAATAGTGTAGGACTTTTAGCCAGTTTCATACACAGTGCCTAAATTTTATGAGAATGCCACAAAACATACAATCAAGGCAACCAATTAAGTTTTTTAATGGCCAAATTGTTTTGACTTTTGACTGGCCACATCAGTCATTTGAGCTCAATCTAACTGAGCATGTGTTATACTGAAAAAAAAGCAAAAAACAAGCAAGAAGCAAAGACATCCACCCACAGTGTTACACACTAAATTTAAAGTAGAGTCACCACTATAACCTCATTTTGTGCTGTAGTATAGAGCCAGCACAACAAATATGTGTCACTGTCCTAATACTGTCTGAATGCACTTACTTACAATTGTTTGGGACTTTAGTTTGCTCAGTGTGCTGAATACATGCAAGGTACCACTTACATAAAGGCTCTCTGTGTGCCTTGGCCATTATAGGCAATACTGGTGTCAGGTTTATTTTTTTCCCTTCGTCATTAATACCTATAAAAGGGTTTAAAGCCACTGATGTATTTGCCATTTGCTGTCGGCAAAATGACTAACAGTATGGACTAGTTGTGTCCATGCGCTAGTCTGTCCCTCTAAGCTGGTTTTAATGGATCTTGGAAAACAGTGGCAGCCAAGCGCTTTAATAGCAGCAGCCGCTGACTTAGGATAATACACGTTTGGGTTTAGACTCCTTATAGGCATTATTAGTGATGGAAAAAAATAGAACTAAACCTGCCATTTCAACCCTGGTTCTCTTTTGAGAGATGAAATTTGGATGGATAAGTCACTAAAGAACTTCTGTTTTGTTTTGTGTAGGCTGACGTTCACGTTGCTTCTGTTGTTTAACTAGAGTGTCTCAAGTGACATCTATGGGAGTAGTCACTCCTGACTTCTGTACCCTTCATGGGTAAAAAAAAAAAAACCTAAGCCTCATGGCGACAAACACAGGAAGTGGGGAAATAGTGCATCCAAGTATTGCTACAGGCCTCTGTCTACTATATCTGCTGCCATACTAAACACTGTGTAGTTTCTTACTCACTGTTACTGTAACAGTTACTTTTATAATTATCAAGGTATATTTAGTCATGCTAGCATGTAAACTGTATGTGTAATTTCAAACATTGAAGCTTGGAAAGTGACAATTAGGGCCACATGCTATATAACCTTTTAAGTGGGAAATTTGGGGGAAAAAAATGTATGCTGTTTGTTCAGAACAAGATAGATATCAGTTTCATCTTTGTACGTCCTGTGTGGTGATGCGCCCAGGACGTGTTTAGCACAAAAGCTTTAAGTAAGGGGATAAACTTTGAGCCTTGCTCTGTCAAAGATGCATCCAAAGCTATCTTAGTTACACGTTGTACTGAACACGTGTTTGAAACTGAAAACGAGCCATTATAGTTTACCGAGCCGGTAGCACATGAAATTTTAACTATTTCTTCACCAACAACAGCTGTGCTCAGCTACTCCATGCACTCAGTGGTGCTGTCTTCATAGTCAAGCTGCTGGTTCGTACTCTTTAGTACCTTAACAAAAGCCAGGTGACTCTTGGATGTATTGGTGAACAACTTGCGGCCTAACATGATAAAACATCTAAATAAGACAGTTTTAAAGTTACTGGGGGAATATTTTTTCATCATTGAAGGAGGTTAGCCGTTTTCCTCTGATTTAAGTCTGTGCTAAGCCAGGATATACTATCACTCTACTGAATGTACAGAGGTGAAACTGATATCTGATATCTAGATAATCTTCTCATCTAGCTTAGTCAAATATAAGTCAAAAGTCAGAACCCTGCTAAAAATTTACAGAAAATCAGGAGTTTCATCAACAGAGGGATAGTGACAGTGTTGGTGTCAACGCAAGACATGACAACTCCTTCAAAGATTAACCAAAGGAAATATCCAGGACCAAGAGGAACACTAGAGCTGGTTGAGTGTTTTTGTGGGTCATTTGCTCTAAATGTAACAAAATATCTGAGTTAACAAGGGGATATTCATTATTTTATTTCCCATCTGCTCAACTGAACATGCAGACAATGCCCGTTTTGTTCGCAGATTTAGGTGAGCTTACTTAAAAGTTGGATGTGATAAGGAGCTCAGGCTAACAGCCAGGTAAACACATTCACTCTGGTCTGGTGTGAGGTGTCACCAGAGAAAATCTTGGACACATTGTAAACTAGTACTATTAGGGACTCTTTAAACAGGTCAGTGCAGATTTCTGGGTCAACATGAATGACTACAATGTGGTTATAGTACAGACCTGATTTGATGTCCCCATAATTAGCTCCAGGTCTCCCATCTGGGATGTGCTAAAATTACTGACCTTGAAATGAGAGTTAGACTGGTGAAGAGACTGATGCTTAAATCAGAGGGAATCGCTGCATCCTTCTAGCCAAAATGCAGTACTTCATTAAACACTTTAGAAAGCCACATTTCTTTTACAAGTAATGCCTTTGAATGCTCACTAAAAAGTATATACTGTACTGAGACTATGAAGTCTCTCTACAGTGTGGTACACCAGAAAGCATTTAACTCTTTAGCTGAAAACAAACACCTAAAGCAGCCTGTTTTCTGCTATTCAACAAAGTCCATCCAACAAATTAATAGTCAATCTGCCTTTGACATTTGTGAACACATGTGTAAGTGTTCTAGGAAGAAACTCGTGCGTTTATGTAGTTGACCACTATTACTCATCCCTGTTCCTCTCCACATCCCCAGAAACTGTTAGTCAGCCACTATCAGGAATTTCTGGAATAGTACTGGGGACGGGTCAATTAGGTGGCACAGATTAGGTGAGATGAACACACGAGAGTGGGTAGAGAAAATGTCCTGTATGTAAAAAAGGTCACAGTTTTGATTTAATCAACAGGTGAATTCACATCCTGTGACGGTCAAAGTGTCCTTGGAGCTGAGCTGGAGGAGAACATCAACAAATGTCTTAAAGTTAGCAGTCTACATATGGTGTGGAGAATTATTGGCCATTTATGCTTTAGTGCTGGCTGTCTGAATGGCAAAATGGCTTTAAGATGACCAAAGAGACTCTTTTAAAACCATTTGGCCAACGCAAACTAACCTTTTCTGGATTTAAAACGGAAGAAAAACCACACACTGCAGCACAGCACCAGTATTGTGTTTGTGCTGAACAGAGCCAAACTACAAACAAGTGAATAATTTTGTTCCAAAATTTGGTATTTTCTATATAAACTCTCTAGTTAGACCATAACCAAATTTGAAAAAGGGTTGACAGGAGTGAAAAACAGCTCATCTGACTGCTTTCTGAAAGTAAAGCTTATTCGTTTCTTTATTTTTTTATGTCATTTGTTTCATAATGTTCACTGTCTGGTCATAATTTGGCCCCATTTTTATTTAACAGCAAGACAGAAACTTACCCTTGACTGGATGGGGGCTACTCATCCAAAGTGTGGTTTGGACTTTTCTGTCTAAACATAGCAGCTCTACAGAGCTGACACACACACACACGCACACACAATCTATGCAGCGACTCTGGAAAAAGTTGCTCATGTGATTAAAAACTTTTTATCTTGGAGAACACATATGGCATCAGAGAGAGAAAGAGAAGAGGATAGACAGAGGAGAGGAGAAAAGAGTAGAGGACTATGTCTAGAACAGTAAGTTCTCCTGGTTTGGTCAGGTTAAAAATGTAGGTTACCAGAAATAAACGGCGTACAAAAACACCATTCAGAATGTATTCTCTCTGTTATCTCCTTCAAATATTGGATTAGTTAGCCTGGTTTCCTGCCACAACTATTTCATTTGTTTGTGTCTCTAAGGTTTCAGGGACACTTGGCACTTAGTGTGATCCACTTTGTGTGTGTTTACACTGACCAGGGCAGCAACCAATGATTATTTTCATTTTTGATTAATCTCTTGTTATTTTATTTTATATGATAAATTAATAAATTGCTTAGTTCAAAAAATATGTAATAACTGTGGAAAATACCTGCCACATCTTCCATGAGGCCAAGGTGATGACTTCAAACACCCTGTTTTGTCCCAAATCTTAAAAGATATTTACTTTTAATTTTAATGACACAAGCAGGAAACCCTCACATTTGAGAAGCTGGGACCAGTAAATGTTTGGCATTTTGGCTTGATGAATGCCTTGAAAGGATTAATCAATCACCAGAATTGTTGATTAACTTTCCATCGACCCACAAATCGTTACAGGCGTCGCCCAGGTTAGAATAATGCTGTATCTTCAGTGTTACTGCTTTAATATTGCTATAGCGTGTTTTCCCTATAGGAGTTTAATGTTGTTGCACTTATTCTTGAATTCTCTTTAGGCTACTTTTCCAATCTTCCTAATGAGAATAAGCACATTATACCACATTCCCCTGTTCCTTAAACACACACAGGCCTATGTATTCCTAAATCTAGTCACACACACACACTTTCATGAAGTAAGTCAGCTAACTCGCTGGGTAGGTTAGCTTACTTCTATCTGTGAGCGGTTAGATGGTCGCCCGTGACATGAATGTAGCTGGTTACCTACTCTTGTAAAGTCCTTAGAGAAAAGAAAATCCCGGGTGAACTCACTTGTTTCCAGCCGTCCTCGTCAGCCCAACGACGGCGGAAAAGTTAATAAATCCATGCGTCTTTTTCTCCGTGACTTGCCCCTGTTTTCCCTCCGCCGACGACGACTGAAGACACACAGTTAAAAGGACCTTCTTCTTTCAACGGTTTCAACTGCAATCAAGCGCGCGGCGCTGTTCTGGGCGGAGCGAGTCGCGCGCCCCCCTCTCTCACTCTCACTCACTCACACTCACACACACACACTCACACACACACACTTATTAAGAGGGCGCGCCATTGAAATATATTTTGTCACTTAGCGTTTGTTTGAGTGCGTCCTCCCTTACAGTCACATGACGAGCAGAAACCGGTTAAGGTGGCCTCGCTTCCTATAGGTGAGCTGCCATCGTGAAAAGCCAGATTACTTCATGACTGGACTTTACATAGGCTAATTTGCCCGATACCTGGCTACAGCACCATTCTTAGTAGTGTAACTGTCTCTAATTAACTGACAAACACACATTGTTCAAATATGTGATTGCGTGTCAAGGTGAGCCAGTGAGGCACACTTGAAACCAGCCCTGTGTTAGCAATTTATGGTGCTTTCAGGTTTTACTTGTTTGTGGGCTATTTTTGACACTTCACTTTTCTGGCTTCACTTGTTTGTAGGCTACACATTGAAACTTGCACTAAACACCCCTGAAGCGTCCAAACAAGAGGTTGCCTACCCAGATGGCAATTGGGAGTTGTAGGTTTGTGTTGTGTGTATGTGTGTGTGATGGGTGTGGGGTCTCCTAACAGCAGTCCCCAGGCTGTCCTCTCTTAATGACAGGCTAGGACAAAGGGGGTCTGCTGTGTGAAGCACTGGAGGCTCCATGTCTGTCTGTGTAACACACCCACAGCTGGTCACCTCATGGAAACAATGGACACACAGCCTGTGCTCATAAATAATAAAATCTTTAGGTTCACATATGATAACACTGTGCATGCACATACTCTGAAGTCTGACTGAAACTTGTGTTGTCACTGTTGTCTCTTTGAGGTGATTTTTCTGTTCTCCCTAAACTGCTCAAAGCAGAGTCCTTTTCAGACTCCTGTTCTCCTGATGCTACAGATATGACTATAGAAGTTCCCCAACAAAAAAAAAAATTGACAGAGTTATGCAAACCCATGTTAACCTATGCAAACTGGTGAGGAAGCAGTTTACAAACTATTGTAAACACACATATGTCCATAACATATGTGCTATTTCTTCCTGTTTTCTAAAAACTACATTGCCCAGCTATTCTAGGGAATCAATGAGCCTTTATAAAAATATATTTGTGATTTGATTTGAAAGATTTACATTGTCAGCAAGAACCAGTGGGCTTGGGGCTGCATGCCTCAGAATAGGGAAGTATTGTAAAGTATTGTGAGAAGGACTAATACATGGTTAGTTTTGGTCTTTTCATGCAATATTTTAACAGCAACAAAAATATAAAATAACACCAGGCTTTTTCTTTAATGTCTACAGAAGCAGGCTAATGTATTTGTCCCATTTGTATATTTCCTACATTTCCTCTTGTGCGCTCTTATTTGCTGGCAGAATGAATCAATATATACTGTATTAATATTTTAAGGAATAATTATGATATGATGGATTACCATCACATCAAATGATGTTCTCCTCTATAGAAAATGATTCCAGTTACCCACATTAACTCACAGTTGTCCTTTAATGTAATTTCCCCGTGAGAGGTAATTGCCTAATTTTTCTCAGAGATTACTGTCATACATGTGAATACATGCATGCATATGGTCCACACCCTGCTGTGGGTTAGGGTTAATTGCTTCACATACATTAGAGTCCTCCACCCATCACTGTGTCATCGGAACAGAGGGCAGGGTGCTAATCCCGGCTAACAACGTTAACTAGAAAAGGATAGTATGACCACGGAGCAGCGGGTGTGAAGGAGCCCACAGACAGCCAGGACTCAGGTGTCTCTTCCGTCCACCTCCCAGAGTCTCAGGTGGTCAGTGAGGCATTGTTTGTTGTGCATGTGATCACCCAAGGGTGTTTGCAGGGCACACGCTGACACTTCTGCCACTGCTGCTGCCACCCAGCTGCTCGTTTATCAGGTTTAATCAAAGTAGGACCAACACACGCTGCTGTTAATGAGGTGCAGGAAATGAGAGCGAGGGATAAAAGGGTCGCTGCACACAAGGAGCGCAAACAAAACAGTTGATTCAAACAAGAAATGTTTTGACAGACTGAACCGTGTATCTGGTTTGCTCACTTTACGTTTGCTCACATCACAGTGGCGACTGACAGGAAGACTTTGCTGACACTGGATACAACATGGAACAAATGATGTGGGGACTTTAATTCAGTAGCCACAATGAGGACATTTCAGCCACACAGACTGCACCAGCATCGGCCCAAATAAAACATTATTTACTGTCACAGCTGGATACAAATGCAGAAAAGTTCCATTCAAAATGTGCAGTTTGGTTAAATGCTGAATTCTGAAATTCACAAATCCTCAAAAAACTTAACATGACTTTTAACACCCGTGGTAACTCATAATGTGCTTCTCTTTCATTCCAGCTGTCCAACTGGGAAAGCCTGCTTCATTTTTTGGTACTGAACTCTTCTTTTTTGTTGTGTGATAATGAATATTTTTCTCCAGATTTTGTAGTTTTTATGAGGCTTTCGCAGCACAGTCTGTGTTGCGCCATACGTCTGTATATTTAATGAGCACGATGCTGCTCGGCTCTAGATGGCGATTACAGCCTCCAGGGTAACTGAGCCAAGACAATGCATGTTTCCACAGTCCAGCTAACAGCCATGGGTGTAAACCCCCCCCCACACACACACACACACCATATCATCTCATAAAATAGTAAACAGACTCATGTTCAAATATAAACAGTGAAATCTGAACACAATAAATGGAATATAATGAGTTTAACTCGCAGTGAGTTCTTTCCTGTTCTAACTGCCTTGAAGTAGACACACTGTACGTCTACCTGCTCTGCGTACCTGTTCTGTATCAGTGTCAATGGGGAAATAAATCCATTGAAATAGACAAAACACTTGCACACTATTTGCAGCTGGAGATCATAAAAAGGAATTTACAACCAGACAATGTTTGGCCAAGGGACCATGTTTGGATTAGACAACGTGCTATTTTATCTACTTCTCAGAGGTGCAACGGTTTTATCCAGTGATAAAAAACACACACACATACTTACTTACTGAAGCCCTTTGCTCCTCTAGACAGCACAGGCCACTGACAAATGTCCTCCACCTTGACTTGAAAACACACATAACTTCACTATTCATTGAAGTGGGTAAAAGTTTGACATACTTATTTTGACTACCTAACAATGACCATTACCTCATCTTTGAGGTGAGATAATGGTCATTACTGATTTACTAATGCTTAAGTTATTCATTCTAAAAGCATACTGATGCTAAACACTGAGCTAAAGTATAGCAAAGGCGTGTCTGACTGCTCTCAGTGTGTAGAAACCATTTGTTTACAAAATAAAATGGTTATTGTGACAACATGAGATAATGTAAAATTAATAATTTCTTGGCTTGTAATTTCTGCAACTGAATGCTGAGAATAACGGCTGACACCATGAGAGTATATGTGAACTTCCTGAGGAGGAAACCAAAGTGCAATTGTTGAGAAATGAAACTCTTACAAGCATTAAGCTATTTTAGTCTGCATTGATACATGCTAAGCATATGCTAATCTTTGCAAACTGTGTCCTGCCCTCAAAAATCAAGAAGACGATAGATACTGTATATATGGATGCCTTTTTTATCAAACGTCTGCTTTAATTTAATTTAATTTAATAATGGTATTTTCCCAATGTCACATTTCATAATGTCACGTTTCATAATGTCACATTTCATGACAGTGGTGTTGTAATGACCAATGGTTGATCATGGCCTTGGTTTTATTGTTAACAAGGAAGCCAATTCATCGCACAGGGTGACAGAGGTAATCTAAACCTGTAAAACAGCAGTGGGGTTCATCCAAGTTTATTAAGGGAAATTCCTGAGACGTCTCTGAGCAGCAGAGACATTGTTCTTCTGGGCCAGGCTCCTCACATAAAACACACAAAGGCCACTCTGAAGGTATGAAGGGGAAATAGCTCAGTTGCATGTACAACAGGTCAGAGTCATGGAAAAATACTTTGAATAAAGCTGCGATGAATGGTACAAAACCCTTCACACTCATTCGATCAATATATTTATATGTGACTACTTCTAGGCCGACCACAACTGTATTCCTGGCAGTGTGGACAATAAAACTACATTTAAGTGCTTTAGATCTTCCTGTTGGGAAATAAAATGTCTAGAAATTTAATTGGACATGAAGAATACAAATACTTATAAACATTTAACGACTATTTGACCATTTGATGTCTGGTTAAAATCTTCAGTATTTCTAAAATCCTGGCTAAATACTGGCGGTGGCCTTGATGTCAACAAGATGAGCACAAAATGACTTTTGTTGCCCCGTAAAACTGGTTTAGGCAGTTTATCAACTGATATCTTAAAAGACATTTAGGTCTCACTTTCTTAAAACAATGCAACTCTAGGCAACTGAGGAAGTGCCACCAGATATTTTTATTCTGATGCTAAACTCTGAATTAATAAAAAGCCATGGGTGTTTGGTTTTCGGGTAAAAGTCATTCTTTCATTCTTCCTTTATTGTTCCAAAGAAAACTAAAATACGCTGACCAGACCTACCCAGACTCTATAACATCCAAAGCCTGAAACATTTCTGCAGTCCAGTTAAGAAACCATTATCCCCAGTTGATTTATCAGTGAGGAGGTGTAGATTAAGAAAGTAAGACTAGGCTTTTTAAGATGAGTTTGGGACTGGATTAGGGTTGCAACTCAATCGCCATGTCAAGCTTAAAAAATTGCCAAAGTTGAATTTACACTTCTCTGTGAAGCTCGTGATGTCCAGTTCCAGTTCCAGAGACTGTGTCAAATATAGGATTTATTGCAGGGCTATTGTATTGGATTACATTATAACACAACTGCTTAAGAATAAACTGGAAACTCCTCTGGCTGCTACATCACCAACCTAAAAGGATTGTACACTTGTGAAATATATGGTGTTGCAGAAAAGGAACACATGCAAACTAATTAAACCCTGCCAGGGAAAAGTTGTGGTTTAAATGATAAACATGCTAAACCTTAAAAAGCCAACCTTTGTTTTCTTTTTCTTCTACAGTAACTCCAGTTGGATGTAAGGGGAGGGGTGGTTGAAATTCTTTGTCATTTGTCTACTTGAGGGCTTCCTCTTGGAGCAACAATAGCAGCTTTGTAGCTCTTTGCCCAGATCCTGGCAGCGATCTCCTTGGGTCCTGTGACTTTGGGTCCTGCCGGGTGTCCGTCCGTTCGTTCCTCTAACACAATCCAAGCCCTCTTTTGCTCCGATTGGTGCGGGCAGATCAGAAGGCTGTCTGATGACTGACTTCTGTACATATCACGGATCAGACCGATCAGTTGGGAAGAAAATGTACATGAACTGCATCTACTGGCTGATAAAACACCATAAACTCTCTGCCGTTCAGTATGGGCCAATACCTGATAAAGCTCCACGTACATACTGGTGTTTTCAATTATTCTGGCTAAATAGACCTCTGCTCAGGTTGAAATTGAGAGGAGCTATAGGCCTTCTTCATGAAAGACATTTTGACGTCACTGTAGGAAAAGCCTAGGTGTAAATGAATGATGGCTGAATTCCATTTAGCTGCTTCAGTTTCAGGGTCCTGGTATTGTCATGGCTTACTGAAACACTCGAACAGAACAGAGACATCATTAATTTTATTACCAACACTTGTGCTTTTCCTGTGCTTTATGACACGTCAACATATCTGTTTGCGAAAAGGGCTAACCAGGCAAAATAAGTCATCTTTAAAAACCTGCATGCTTGAATAGCCGACACTTGGTGATTAATGAGGTGATGGGGGAAGTGGAGAGTTTTGCAGAACTTGGTTTGAAATGACAGACATTTAAACGTCAGTGTCAAACAACTGGTTATTCAGTTATGGCGTGAAAGAGTTTTAGTTAATGAATGAGGATCAGAGCGTGAAGAATTCCCTGGAGGAAGGCTGAGGGGCAAAAGTGAGAAAAAAGATATTTTCTAATTCAAGTTTTGCTTTACGAAAAAGTAACTCTTTGAATTAGTTTAATTGATAAAGTTATATTTTAAGTTTGGTTAGATGTACACTTTTTCTAGTGTGAAATTGTGTGCTAACCATACCCTAAATACCAAATTTATCATATTACTCCCTCATTTGCAACTTCATCAAAGTATGACCAGCAAACACTCACAGATGTACGTTTGCATTGTTAGTAAGGAAGATATTGGACACAAGTCTAAGTGTTTGTCTATAAAACCCTGAGAAATGCCCTAATTTTCTGCATTTTATAGCTGTAAAGAGACAGCTCAAATTGCTTTAGTTCTGCAGAAGTCTGAGACGTGAACTGTCATAAACTTCAGTGTTATTGACACAAAAGAACAAGTGGATCAGGAGTTAATTTTCATTGACACTATCCCTTTAAATAATGATGACAAAATGGCTGTTTTGCATCATTTCTTACCTCAGTAATATGAATCATGTATGTGTCAGGACGTCTAACATGCATGCATCATAGTAATGTAACCATTTAAGCATTTGGATGATGGCTTATTTAGAGTGACTGAACAGGTTGGAGTTCAATATCTATTAATGGACATGTTGCTGTGTGTGCATGACGATGAGGAGATTATTACCCAAGGCCAATATGTGAAGCAGAAGCATGTTTGCAGAGCTGGTTAAATAAATATATTATCCTGGGAGGGAAAAACTCTGCTGATTGTATCTTTAACATTTGACCCACAGGGTCACGGGACAAGATTAGATCCTGTGATGTGTGGAACTTCTCATGACTTTAGTTTTTAAAGTGCTGCATGTGTAAGTGTGTGTGTCTAGGTCTTCCCCTACATTGTTGCGTGCATCCTCTTTTCTGAAACCACAGGATTTGGTCAGGCGGGATGCAGCACAGAGAAGGCAGGAAACATCTGACCCATTGTAACCGTTTTAAATCAACGTATTAAGAAAAGGGGAACTGTGGCTCCAGAGGGAAGTGCGCAAGTTGCATTGTGGGTAATGTAGGTGCCAGATTTTGAAAAGAAGAACGCACAGAATAAAAAAAACTATACCTTTGGATCTGGATTGATTTTGATACTTGATTATAGAAGTGCAAGGCTAAATCAGTGGAGTACTATTTTAGGAAAAATATTTGACTGTGTACAATAAGTCATCCCTTATCTTGCTCACTTAGGGTTAGAAGCTTTTATTACCTTTGCTGTAACATGAATGAGTAATTTAAAAACGGGTCACGATGTCAGAGAGTATAACTTTTACATGACACTTGGGTGACATGACATGACTCTACATTTCACAAGTTAGTAACCCTGTTTAGCAATTAAAAATGTTTGAAGAGTTACATTTTCCCCTAAAAGAAACAGAGCTGTGTTTGAATGTATTATACAGTGACATATACAGAGTATACTATCATATATACATACAGTGTGTACTCTGCATTACTTTTGTGTTGTCCAAAAGAAAGAACAAGGTATCAATAATGTCAGCTTTGTGGTAATTATAATAACCTTTTATTTATTTGTCAAAAAGCTCATTATACTTAAGAGGGATAAACAAACATTAAAACAAATAAAGTAAAACAACAATGAACTATAAATACATTTAAATTAAATAGAGGTGTTCTCCCTATTGGACTCATTCATGCTCAAAATGTAACATGTAAACTAAAAATGTAAAATTCAAATTGTAAAAGTCATAGGAGGAGACAGATGGGTGCTGACAAGTACTTGTGGTAAGGGTTTAAAAAAACACTATACGTTTCTCTCTTTCTCCCTTATGTTTCAGTACTGAGGCATCTTTTCATACAGCTCACGCTATACATGTGACAAAAAACCCCCCAAAACAACAAAAAAAACCAAGACAAAAACATCATCGATAACATGGGAGAGGCATTGAAATTAGACCCTGTGAATCTGATGCTGTAAATGATGCCTGTTCTCATATTACAGAGACAAACAAAGATGGAGAGACTAGGAGACAACATGAGGCGTCACGCCTCATTGAACAGCAGTGACTCATACTTTTAGAGTTTAAGATTAGTCAGGATTGATGAAAAAGTGATAAATGCAAAACATATTTCAGTTGTTCTGTCATAATTCACTGGAGTTTGACTCAATCAATGCAAGCACAGAAGGAGAAGAGACAGCTTCCGATAGGTTTCACTTAAAAACATTTATTATCCTTTCCTAGTCAGATCAAAAAGGTGTAGTGGTGGTTGGACTAGTTGGAGTGGTTTTGTTTCTATAATTAAAGAAAGTAAACAGACAGAAATCAATAAATAACATCACATCCGTACGATAATGCCAGTTTTAACATAATAACAAATTAACAGAATAACATCACTTGGAAAATAAGATAACTACTTTCTCAACACACTCAGGAACAGGGAACAAAGACCGAGGCAACCAGCTCAGGCCGCAGTGATCACAGAACGAGCTCCAAACACTTCAATGCACCTGGATCACTACCTAATTAACACACCTGGGCCTGCTTCCAGGGAGACTGCTCCTCAATCAAGCAGTCATGTGACCGTCATTTCCAACATCAATATTGTAAAATTAAATGAATTTGATATGCTTTTATCTAGCCAACAACTTATCTAACACACATCTTGTTCATCAAGGATGTTAAATAAACACCACGACTTTACTCCAGTCAAATGTGCCCAATTTAAAGCCCACTAATTTCCTTAATTTGGATAGGAAAATGTGTGTGTGTACTTTCATCAGGTCCCAGCTTTAGGCAGGTAAAACGTTTGAGTGTTTGCACTGATGTCTGTTTTGTGTACTGGTAGGCAAGAGGAAACAATTTCCATAGCGATTCCCGAGGGCCAGCAGAGGGTTACTGTGTCAGCGTCATGTGACAAAGTGTTGTCTCGTTACTCAGCAGACAGACATTAGTTACACTTTAGTCATGCTGTGGCGCCGTTGAATTTTTGGTGCGTGTATCTGGTAGGTTAGAAAAAAGATTTGTGACTTGTATTTCAGGTGTGTCGAAGAGGAACTCATTATCTATCAAAACAGACATTCATTAAAGAAAAGCATAAAAAATGACAAAAAGGTACCAGCACACCACCATCTCCTATTCGTTTTTTATTTTACATGGACAAAGCTGGATTACCTATCGAGCAAAGCCAGTAAATGCCCCGGGGGCCCAGATCCCCATTATTACTCAGCATCAAAGTGAAGAGCCAGTGTTAGCATTGTTAGCTAGCTCCTGTTGGCTAGAGTGCCGCGGCCAAGGTAACTGTGAATTAATCAGCTAATGTTAGCTGCTCCCGTTTACACCGTCTCTTCACTTTGATGCTGAGCAATAAACCCATAGATATAAAATCTGCACTGTTACACTTCTCTGAGTAACAATCTGACATCACAAACCAGCCTATATAGTTAGCTAGTTACTTACATTGCTGTTGCTCAAGCTAACAGGAGCTAACTGAACAAACTTACTTGTTTGGGTGGGGGGATGTGATTGGCTTAAAAGTGAGGGGGAGGTGACAGGTGACAACACCACTGTCATAAAAAATGACATTATGAGATAAAAAGTGACATTAACAAATATGACAATAAGACATTAAATAAAAGTATCATAGGGAAAAATGTCCTCATGAAAATGGGCATTTTGAAATGAAAATTTCTACAATTAAATGAAAATAAAACTGTCAATATGAAAATTAGAATGATGAAAAAAGTTTTTTAATGATTACTTAAATTATTTCACAATTTATTGGTTCATGCATATATTTGACAAACTTTGTTCATATGATTATTTCATGTCTTCTTTATTTATTTATATTGAATACTTTGAGGTTCCATATGAAATGACCAACACTTATACTTTAATACTAGTAAAGCTTATAGTCTGTAAGTAATCATGTGTGTAAGCCAGCATATTGATGTTGCTCGGGTGTACTGTACGTGTTTGCATGTGTCCTAACTCCATTTATTTTATTTTATTATCAATGACAGCAAATAAATCCAAAGTCAATAAAAAAGACTTTGTTAAATAATGTCAACAGTATCTCGAGAATCAAGACTGAATTTATCACACACGAACAAAAACAGGATATTTTGTTTGCAATTAAGGAAATAGAGACAGTTTGTTTGGCTGGTGCGCTGCGTCAAGTGTATTCATGTGTGTCTTTGCTCTTGCTGTTGTCTGTGATACAGACTGACACAGGAATAACAAAAGCAAATCAGCTCCGCTCCCTTCTCCAGAGACACCTGAGCTCAGGTGCAACTACCCTGCTGTCCCGACACACCACAACTGCTCGGTGTCCCCTGTGCGTGCGTGTGTTAGTGTGAGAAGAAGAAAGTGAAACGGAGACGTGTTATTTTAGCATAAAATCTCAATACAAGAGTGTGTGGGTGGTAAGGATGGTTGGGTTTCACTAGCACTTCATTCCATATTCACCATTTAACACCCAACACTGGTAACTGATTGATTGTCAAAAATCTAAATTAGTCCCATGTGGTGAGACAGCTGAATGATGATTTTAACTGCAATAAATCTACTCCCAAACTCCTGGTTCTAGGCTCATCCCCTGCCACTAAATGCAAACTTAAACTAAACCTAGTTTAAATGTAAACCTACATGACATCAACCCTATACAAGTTTAAACCCCCATTTTTAAAACTTTAAAATAACCCCATAAATAAAAACCCATTTGTTGGGTTTTAATCTTTCTCTACTTGTGAGAATATTTCATCCATGTATGGGCCTAGTTGCACAAGAACGCAAAAAAGAAACATGTAGACATGCCTTTTTCCTCTCTCAGGGTAGATAACATGTTGATTTGGACTCAAAAAATTTAGTCATTCAGTTTCACATTTTGCTTTCACTTTTTCAGAAACTGAACTAGCTGAACCCAAGTGCAGACTCAGATGAGGAGACACGAATAAGGTCAATTGGAGATTAAGTTAAAAGGCACGGGGATGCTTGGGCTGGTAGCTGGAATCCAGGGCTGAGGCAGATCACTGAGTTGAGCATGAGTCCAGGAAGCAGGGATGACACGACAAGAAACAGAAGACAGGGGCCAGAGAGGAGAGGGGAAAAAGCATTAGGCTAGGCTAACAGCAGGATAGGTAGATATTTGCTGGGAAAAAAGACTGGAAGCGTCGACTAACTGATGACTACTATCTGGCAGCGTAGAAGTGGCTGGGCAGAGTATTAGTAGAGGCCTTGATTATGGAACAAGTTGTAGCTGGTGGGGCTCTGCTCTGACTCCAGCACACCTGTTTCCACTCATGCAATCATAATCACAATCACACACTCGGGGAGTGGCAGGCTGCAGGTTAGGGAGACACGGGATGGGAGGTAGAACGCGTGACAGGAGCAGATGTAACAGTAACACAAGCACAAACATTTCAGCTGCTGAACTCCGTTCTGTGTACTGAGATCATTATAGTGACTTCCTGTACTCAGACAAAGGTTATCTTTTGTGAGACTTGGACACATCCACTGAAAAAGCGCAAACAGAGAGGTGATTTATCATTTCAACTGATGCCTGTATGACTGTACGTTTGCCTGGCAGCTCAAAGCACTCAGTAGAGGTAATGTGATGCAACACAGCCCATGACAGAGCTGTGGCTATATTACATCACACTGCATTCTCTGTGTACTTTGAGCTGTCAGGGAAACATAAACAGTAGCTCTGTACATAAATCTGGTTTGAATACCCATTGAGAGATTTGAATGAGAGGACCAGACCAACCAGTCTGTGATGTACCACCTGCCATTTATGTTTTTATTTCTTTACAGGCCTGATGGGTATTCATATCCAAATACTGTGAAACAGACATTTAAAGGCCCCAAAATCATAGCTGAATTAATCTTTTAACCATACAAACATGCACATGCTCAACAACTCAGGTATTTGAAAGGACAGAAATGGAAACAGGTGAGAGTCACTTGCTAAAGCTAGCAAGTGTATTATACACTTGAGAATAAACATACAACAGACCAACAAGTCCTCCAAATTTAATGACAAACTACATAGTTTGGAACTGCCTGACAGAACGACACATGCTGTATGTGTCTTTTGGAAACTCTCCTTGTGTTTGGGGTATGTAGATAATTGACCTTGTCATCAAGGGAAACATGATCAAAAGTCAAATGTTTAATATATTTCCTGGCAGCATATTCCTGTCATGAGATTAATGCTGCTAATTAGCGGCCATGATGCTCCAACACTGGCTTTAAGTGAAGAACAGAAATCATGAAAGGAACATACTGCTTATAAAATACAGAACAGGAGAGAGATGGTTAAACTACTGTTAGTAGAGATGGGATGTCAAGTAGAGACACTTATGGAAAGAGCAACAGAAAAAAAGTGAGGGAGAGGAAAGTTTGGTTACCAGACAGGAATGTGTTATTTAAAAGGAGAAGAAGAAAAAGAAAAGAGTAAGAAATAAACAGATGAGTATTAAAGAATGTAGGTCCAGATGTCCTCTTGTTGACCTATTGTAACTATATCTGCCTGACTTCAAATCAGAAGTGTGAAACAGACCCGAACACAACGGTGCAGAAAGGCCCTGCATGCTTTTCAAGAAAATGCTGACTCTGGGGAACATTTGTAATGCTAGAGAGAAGCCCGGCATCTTCATCGCCTGCCATTATGCTGTGTAGGAAAACGCTCGCTTGCTAATGTTTCCTGCTGGTGAAGTGCTGACTGTAATATTTCTTCTCTGGTATGCTGACATGGAGGTCACGGCCACTGAGGTGGCTGTAGCCTGCAGGGCAGACAGGTGGGCAGGTACATGGAAAGTTGACGGGTTGAATCCCAAGAAAGGCTGGAGGAGAGTGAATGAGTAATATCAGAAGTTACCATCACGATAAAGGTCATAATAGCAGCCTGTCGGTCGGTCCACCTCTTTGGTCCAGGCTGAAACATCTCAACAACTATTGGTTGGATTGCCATGAAATTTTGCTGAGGCATTCATGTCCTCCAGAGGATGAATCTGACTGACTGGTGATCCCCTGACTTTTCCTCTAGCACCACCAGCAGGTTGACATTTTTTGCTTTTAGTGAAATGTCTTGACAACTATTGGATGGATTGTAATGTAATTTAGGACTGATATCATAGGTGCTTTGGATTTAATCATTTGTGAGTATACCAGATCCCGTGACTTCTCCTCTAGTGCCATTAGCCAGTCAAAAATTTCACTTATTCTATGAAATATCTCAACATCTAATAGATGGAGTGGCACAACATTGGTACAGACATTCATGGTTCCCAGACTGTGTATCATAATGATAATGATCCCGCGACTTTTCCTCTAACGCCACAACGGGGTTCACATTTGTGTTTTTGAGTGAGTGTGGATGTCTCAACAACTATTGGGTGGATTATTAATGACATCCCCATCAGTCTCAGCTGTATTTGGTGTTTAGTGCTAATTAGCAAATGTTAGCATGCTAACACGCTAAACAAAAAATGAACATGGTAAACATTATACCTGCTTAGCATCAGCATGATAGCATCTAGCTCAAAGTATCTGCCTCACCAAGCCTCTGGAATGGCTGTAGACTGTTGTTCATGCTAAATTCCTCAGAAGTGAGAGAACTGTCACTAGTTTAGGGCTGTGTTCTGTTCTGTGACACATTTTTTTAGGAGCGATAAACAATCAACGAAAAAAAGCATCACACTCAGGGGGCAAGGTCTGTTTGAGCAGCAATGTCTTCTCATGGCAGCTAAAAAAAAACAAGTGAAAAAAAATCTTTCCGTAACCATATGAAAGTGGTTTTAGGTGCATTACTTTAACCACGCATTAACTAAACTGCTGCTGCAAGATGCAAGAAACTGTGCAGCACCTTATAGGAGTTTTGCTGGGCATGTGGTTTTATGGGGTTTGTCTGCCTATTTATTTTGGTCCATTATGAATACAATTACAGAGACCTGAAATTTCCCTGATAGAATGCTTGAGTGGAACAAACACCGTAGTAAGTATTTTGCTTTTTCATTTTCTTAATTAACCTCGCTGTATCCTGGAGAATAGGAGGCCAGTTTCTGGGGAAATGGGTGCAAATGCAGGTGTAATACCAGTAAGGCATAAAACCAGCACATTAAACACAGGTGTCTGTGGCAGGTTACTGGCACTGGAGAATTACCAGTAAGTGAGGCTCTGTCTTAAAATCATTTGCAGTCTCTCCTCACTGTGTTCAATGAGAGGACAATGAGCTTCAGCAGGTTTACACACGACAGGAAGAGACGTAAAACCCTTTTACTTTAGAGCTGTGTTTTCTTTACTCAGAAACGAAATTCGTGAGTGTGTTGCCTTGAGGCTGTTCTTTGCTCACTTCCTTCCTTTTTCTGTGGTTTGGTTTTCATGAATTACTGACACACTTTTGAATTCTTTTGACATAAAATGCACACAGAATTTAGTTTTACTTTGGATGGGAAGTTCTCATGAAGTGCTGACTGTAAATTTAGGGAAGAAGAATCCATTGATAAATAATAAATGCTTTCAGTATGATGAGGCATTTAAATTGTACTGCAACTCCACCTCCATTTCTAGTTCCTTCACCCTCTCATGCCTCCCATCCTTTATTTCTTCATATTGTACTTACTGCATATTTGATGTATTGCATCTTGATTTTTGTGTGTGTGCTGTGCCATTTTAAAACAACTCTCTGTGCTGTTTATGCCAGATTAAATCTATAGGCTGAAACAGCCACACAAATGAGCTGAAGAAGGCCGAAACATCATCTCACAGAATTCCTATGAAAGTTGCTCAGTGGTGCCTAAGGCCAAAAAAAACTGTTTTCCGGGTATAAAATTACCCCGATCATCCGCATAGCTTCCACACTGTGTGGCCCATAGAGCAAGCGCACTAGTGTTTCCTTTAACCCCTTTTCAGCATGACCACGATCATTCCCAAACCTTAACCATGTGTTTATTATTGTAACCATGGCAAAGAAGGTCCCCTAACCTTAACGAAGTAGTAATTTGAACTCAAACCAGGATCTTTCTTTAAACCTAACCAAGTCGTTTTTGTGCCTAAACCGAACCAAACCTTAACCACGGCGTTGTCACATCATAAAACAAATTTATTTTACTAACAATTTTGGAAGGCCCAGAGAAATGATGTCGTCCTGCTGATAGGGACAACATATTTTGTCGTTTCATTTGGAGGATATGTTGAACCAAAACTATCTGTAAGGCTTAATATTAGTAGCTATGAGTGAAACTGATCCTTTAATGGGACTTGACATGATTAGGGGTAAATCTATTTAAAATACATTTAAAAGCAAACAGGAAAAAGTCAGAACAACAGCACAGCTTGTCTAATACATCTACCAATATTCTTCCTGATGGTCAGTAAACACAAGATGACACAAGCCAGGCACCACAGACAGTATGTTATAGAAGCATACCAGCGACGCACAGCGAGGAGCCAGGCAGTCTAATCAGAGCAGGAATAGAGCAGTCAGATTGTGTTTTAGAGATTAGAGGTAGAGATGACAGGAGCAGCACGACTGGAACAGCATCAAGGTCCTTTTGTCAAGAGCCACAAACACAACAGAGCTGCAGGCAAAAAAAAAACTGTGCTGAACTGTGCACGTTGGCAAACATTTGCAGACAATTTCAAATCAAACCACCTCCTCTAACGGGCTTCTTCCTCTGCAGTACAAAGTCTCTCTCTCTCTCTCTCTGTCTCTCTCTCTCTGACTGTTTCAACATTTTTGTGGGTGTGTCTGAACAGAGCGTGTATCTATGGAGGGACATCACAGGAGGAGATTCCTTTCACAGTTACTGCAACATTTTGCATGTATGTTGTAATAGAAAAACCACAATGATTTTGAGTGTTTATATGGAGTGATATGCATTTTCTAGTGCATGTCCTTGTTTTTTCAAATAAGCTGTGGCTCAGTTTTATTCATCTTTTGCAATAATAATTCAGTTTAAAGGGCAAAGAATGCATACCTTGGCCACAGAAAACATTCATTTCTCATTGGCTGTCAGTGCCCTCAAACAATTGTATCAGGACAGTTGGACTTTTGGGAAATATTCACTATTTTGCTGAGAGTCAGATGAGAAGAATGATATCTCTCTTGTATTTGCCGGGCTTTCACATGGTCTGGTTTCGGGCTAAAGGGGGAAGAAAAGCATAAATACTTCATATTTTTTAACTTTTGCTGCTCTCTCTTGTTGTATTGTGAGGGCCATTTGAGGATAGAGGCGAATTCAAGATATATAAACAAAAGCAGTGTAGAGCAAACATTCTTGTGAAATATGGAGAGGAGAAAGTATGAGAGGATAGACCGTACTCCTGCCTGATATGTTTGTTTCTGACCCCCACTTGTTTGGACGAGCTACTGCAATGCCTATAAAAGGGAACAGGAATCACTCTCTTTCTTCTCTGTACAGGCCAAACACAGAGATAGTAGAGCCTCTCTATCTCTCTCTCTACAGACCAGCCAAAGTGACAGAGAAGCCTTTGTCTCTCTTTCATTTGTTCGTGATGGCTGCTATACAGGGATAAGTAAACACATTAATAGCTCAAATTGAACAAACCATAAAGTTGTGGTCATGTCACACAGAGGACCTCATTAATTGTAAACTGCACTGACCAATGTCTTCTTGCAGCAGGAGATGCAGTTTTTGAAAGTATGGGGACATAAAGTCCGGGTGAAAGTCAGCTCAAACTGATCTGCCTCTTTAAACCTGCAATAACAATACTATTTGTAGGCGACTTGGGGGCAGCGGAAACGAGTTCCGCTAACATTGACATATTATTATTTTGAGTTGATTGTGTCCACATGGTGAGTATAACTCCAATATTCACTCTCTTTTAGCTCTGTTTTTGGTCTCTACCACTATCTGGGGGAAATATCTGTCTCTTTAGCAGCTAGAAGCTTGCTGCGACCAAAAAAAACGACAATATGAGAGTGGTGAGAGCGAACCAAAACCGTAAAGCTGTGTACCAAATATCAAAACAATGAGCTGAGAGAGGCTGTGAAACTCTCTCAGAGCGGGGGGGGGGGGCTGCAGAGCTGAGAGCAACATGTGTTATTAACATTTTAAGATGCAAACTAAAAGGGACACTTCGTGGTTTGCTTTGAAACTATAAACTAGAGATTTTTTTTGGGATTAAGTGAGGCTTCCTGTGTGCTTTTGGGAGCATCATCACACACCACTGCCTGCTATGCACATGTTTGTATTGACTCTGGAGATAAACAGTTATTTTGGTTGCCCTGATACTAATGTGAACGCCGCCTAAAACTGTCTTTCCTGTGGACAGTCATGTAAGACAGAGGACAGAACATGCTGCATGTGAAATAAAATCATTTCCAGTAAAATTGCAATACAGGACACACACAGCTGTGAGTTTATACAGTACTCTGTGTGCGTTTATTACAGCAAGTTTGACATTAGCTAAACCTCTTAACTTCAGATAATAAATCAAGGTTTGTCTCATTAGTCTCTTATTGGACTGCACTCTTTAAAAGCACATTTTTTATACATTTAGACATGTACCCATGTTTTTTTTATTATGATATATGTTATTTAATGCCTTTATTATATTGTATTTCTGTACTGCTTTGGCAATATACTGTAGATTCCTGATCTGTCATGCCAATAAAGCTTATTTGAATTTGAATGTTTTTTCTTTTTGGACAATGAACTTTTATGTTACCTTTCAATGAACGCAAAAAAGTAAAAAAGTAACACAAATGTAGTTTGTACCGAAGAGCACACAGATGTGTTAGAGTACTCCACTGAGTGCTCACTTAAGTATAACAAATTGCTTTAATTCTCCTTTTACCTGTGTACATATTATTCTTTCACTTCCCTATTTTATCACCTTGTTTCCCCTCTAACGGTCTGTAAATGTGATAAAAAACCGCATCTGTCTCTTCCCGCCAGGGCTAAAAGGTAATTTAACACCAGTATTATCAGACAGGGGGATGGAGCTCTGACAGTCTGACTTATAAATAATCAGATAGTTTCCTCTTGTATGATCTGTGCGAGACATTTAAGAGAAACTGAAGCACACGTGCTTAAAGCTGAAAATAATAATGTGACCAAGCAAATGCTATGTTTAAGTCAGCTGAAAAAGCTGCTTCATGCTGAATTTAAGATGTTCGCACTTTCTTTTTCACTGAATGCTTTAGAGTGGGGTTTTCTTTTATGACTCAAAGAAGTTGGAAATGGCGAGAAGTTTTGGGGTTGTAAACCTGTAAATGTAGGTTAAGGAAACACCGAACCCACAAACAGGAAAGAAAAAAGCTGTTGCAGCATGCACCTCCATTGCAGTGCATTCTTAACTTATTTAATAATTCTTATTTCCAAACTGGCTCTGTAGTTTGTTCACTTTTTATCTAAGCTAAGCAATCGCATCTCGGTTCAAATGCACTTTAGTAATTCATAACGCTGTGACGTGAGTGTGTGTTGCTGGTTCAAGCTGTCAGTTCAGTACAAAACTACTCCTGTACATGCTCTGTTTATAAGGTTAACAATCGGTTCAGCAGCTGACTATTTGCAACAGTTAGCACGTTATGCTCATTTTAGCTTTTGTAGTCTTTCAGTAAGCTTTGAAGCAGGAAGTTAATGAGCACAGCCTAGCCGTAGAGACGGGTCGGCATAGACAGAGCTGGCTGTCAGACAAGAGGTAGAGTCAGAGCTACACTTCCTCATCTCATATCCCAAATACCAGGCTCTGAGAAATCAACATTTTCTCAAAATACACCCAGACAAAGAGAAACTCTCACATTTACTGTTTAAATGCCCAAAAGTGAGATGATTGCAGCAAAATTTATCACCTCATGTCATGACATTTTTTTTCTTTGTACATATCAATCAACAACACACACACACACACACACACACACACACACACACACTTCCACAGTCTTTCACAAACATGTTTTCTGCTATGTTCTTGATTTTATGAATTGTACCTTTTTCTATTTCTTTTTGCTTTTTAATGTCTTTATTGCCTGACGCTTTGGCAATATTGTCGTGTTACATTCATGCCAATAAAGCACGTTGAATTGAAATTGAATTACTAATAATGGCTGACAATGGTGATTCTGTATAGTCCGTTCAGTTTGCACATGTGGTGTTATGTAACATTTAACACCTCAATATAGGCCCAACTTTTATAAATATACTGTCCTGTCTCGTTAGTCCTTGTGTGTGTTTTATTTTGAAATCCCTTCCTGTCTTGTAGTTTCAGTTCCTGCCCTCCTGTTTGCTTGATTAGCCACACCTGCCCCTGATTCCCTCATTAGCCACTTCCCTACCTATACCGGTTCCCTTCCTTTGTTTGTTGCGAGATTGTCTTGTGTGCTCAGCCAAGCTTTCAAGCCTTTTGTTAAGCCCTGTTTTTGATTGGATTGTGACCTTGCTTTGTTTTCATAGACGACCAGGATTCTGCCTGTCCCTTGCCTGTACCTCTGTCTCGCTGCCTGAGCTTTTGACCTCGACCTGCCTCTACTTCTGTTTTTGCCCAGCCTTTTTGTGTTTATTACTTTTGCTATTAAACTCACTTAAAAGACTTCCTTGTTGCCTGCTCCTGAGTCCACTCCACGGTGTCTGACATAATGAATGAAAGTGTTAATGTGCTCTGTTTTTTGCCCATTTTCTTTTACAGTAATTCATTAATTCAATTCAATTCAGTTTTATTTATATAGTGCCATATCATAACAAAGTTATCTCAGGGCACTTTTCCATATAGAACAGGTCTAGACCGACTCCTTATAACATTAACATTCATTAACATTTTAAAAATGCTATAAATGTTTGTACATTTTGCTCCCTCTACTGGACAATAACACTTTTAATCAGTCTTATGAATGATTATTTATTACACACTGTTAAGTTCTACCATTTTGCAGTGTAATTTTATTTAATTCTTTGCTGTTATGTCTTTATTAGATTTGTGGTCGTTAGTTCTTGTAAACATGTTTGTCATTAGCTCCAAGAGATTATCTGTTAAAACAATTATTAGTTCTTTAAATATTGAAAAGCACATTTTAGCCATTTTGGAGATGTTTTGCTTACTAATTGCCTTGTTAAACCTTAGTACTTTTACTTATGGACAAGAAGTGTGGAGACCATGAAACTTAACATGTGAGTTTTGAATTCACATTTTAGTAGGTTCATTAGTAGGTTATTTAAATATTGTGTATTTTAGTGTAATTTAAAGAAGTGGTTCTCAACTTTTTGTAACTTCTGATTGTTAAAACAACAGAACAACAAGTGTCTCTTGAGCTTTGATGGTTTTGATGGTTTTAGCGCGCCTCAGTTGACAGGATTTCACCACATTCAACACACTGTGCTTTCGGCTCAGCATCGGTGCCTGCCATTATGAATCCAAATTTAATGTATTCAGGCTCATATTTCCTCACCACACGCTTTGGAGCTTTTACTGGAGCAGGGTTGTCTCCCACATCAATTTTTCCATTTCAAAAACAGTGGCAAAACACGTTTGTCTCTACCTGATGATGTCTCGTGATTGGCTGGTGATATTCAAATGTAACTGGTCGTTGAAATGATGCGTTTTTTATTTATGTGAATCCTGAATGCACATCTAGATATAAAAACAACTAGCTTTGTAAATGACCAAAAACTGTTTTTTAAATTTTAACATAACCATTTGGCAGTACCACTGCCTCCGCGGCCCACTGGAAGAATGACTGATTTCAAGGATTTTAAGTTGCTTATTTAGTCTATTTTCTGACAATCATGTTACATACCCTTTGTGGCCAAAAGTATGTGGACACCTGAACATTTCAGCCTTGTGTGACTGGCTGTCAAATGTACAGATGTTCAAGGGTTTTGTACCTTGCCTGAAATGCTACTCTGAATTATTTATTCCTTGCATGTCCACATAGAAAAATAATATTTTAAAAAAGAAAGTAGAGAACGCCACCTTCATTTACCTTTACCTATAATTGCATCCCAGCACGTCTGTCTTTAGGGCGGTAGCCATGTTTGTCTGTGACTTATATTTAGGCTGCAATCAGCCTCCCATTCAAAGCCCAGACTGTGCAAGAGAAGTGGTTTGAGGAACATAATGAGCAGGGCTTGTTGATGAGAGGGTGGAGTATCCTTCTCAAAAACAAACAGGTTGTGAAGTGCTGCTGTGAAGTGGGAGGTTAGCAGACGAGAGAGCCACTCCACTCCTGAATCTCTCCACGTCCACGTCAGTGTTTGTTCCTGTGGCGGGCTTAATGTGTCTGTCTGCGCCCACATGGTTTTTGAGGGCAGGTACTGCATGAGTGAGTGTGGGCACCTACTTATGTTTCTGTGTAACTGAACGCACTTTCTTATACTATGTGTGTATGGGGTGTGAGTTGAGGTAAGGAGAGGGGGATTTCCTCCTAAACATCCGGAAAAAGTTGTGGTTGTGCTGCTTCTGTGCAAAGGACATGTGGCTCTCGTGCCAAAAAAAAAGGTCCTTTTAGTTTGCACAGAAAAATTACTCATTAAGGACCTCCAGAGCTCTTTTCAATAAAATCAGGAGTTTGAATTTTACAAATAGTTTAATCAAAAGAAGACAGAATAAAGAGACTGTTGCGTGTATGATGTTGGCTAATCTGATCACAACAAGTTCGTTCTCATCGCCTCCTTTTCTGAGTAAAGATAATGCAACCTCTGTTAAAGGCCTTAATCATGTCCACAACAGCAACAACAACCAAGACAGCCAAGAGGTATGTGAGAGGTGTGTTGCTTTTTTTCTGACGGTGGTCTTTTATTCGTATATTGCGTTCGTAAAAACATTCAAGACTATTTACAATTGTTGGTAACTGTCGCGAAAAAGCGATAATGTAGCAAGAGAAAGGGTTCACATTTGACTTGACTGTGTGTCAGCCATTTCTTTGGGTATGAACTCATCTTGCTACAGGGGACGCTTTACAGCAGAGAGTAAACCTTTTTGGGTTACGTGTTTTTTTTAAAGCTCCTAGACTTTTGATGCTGCTTTTGTATCTCATGCATCGCACACATGTTTTGAAAAGACGCCCCCTCATGTTTTAAGTTGGTATAAGAAAAAAATCATGGATAATGTAGGAAATGTTACAAATTAGTTGAATGCTAAAGAATATAAAGTGGGGATTGTACTTTTTGAATCTGATCAATCAAATAAAAACATGAACGTTCTCATATCTGGAACATGAACTCGTGTAAAAAGAGTAAACTCAGTAAACCTTGAAAAAGTCTCTTGAAAAAGACTCTAGGTAAACACACACTGTAATGTGTTAAAAGATCAGGGGAGATTTTAAAAAACAAAACTTTGCTTCGGGAGAATTGTTCAGAGTGCAATCTATCAAAGACATTATTAACAAGTCAAACTCAAGTCTGACTCCAGTAAAGTGAGCTGCAAGTTGAAGCTGCTTTATTTTTACGAGTCACCAACTTGATTGCTCGTCTGTGGTACCTTAAGCTGTATGATATTGCACAAATCAAATATGTACCATATTTAAGTGTGTAAATAATAAGTAAGTAAACTAATATTCAGCACTTTCAAAACAGATGTTACAAAGGGTTTTACAGAAGGTAGAAAAGAAAGAAAGACAGTGTAGGAAAACATACAAATTGAGTTATAATATATATATATAGATGTAGAAAAAAACAAAGAAAACAAGTATTAAGAAGCTTTTTAAAAATGTGCAGTTATTTGGCAACATCAAATGCACCTTTATGACCTCAAACAGGCAATATTTTAACATTAACTAACTCTAACCTCGACCAAAATGACTTACCATAAGCTTAACTTTGTTGTTATAGCAGATTTGTTTGAGTGTTTTTTGGATGTCCTAAGAACAGTAATACAGTAGCTGTTTTACTGTAGAGGATAGTATGCATTTGCTCTGAAATGCCACTGTGCAAGAAACTGAAACTCTACCAGCTGAAGAAAATGTTAATTTATGGGATTTGTAAAGCATTGCATCATGTCAAGAGTGTTCCCTTCAGATATCTGGTGGTTTAGTAAAACCACCGTTTGTCCCACAAAAAGCAGAGCAGAACCGTGGCTTTGTGCAGCTGCGCTGCTCTGTGTGGCGGAGGACGGACAAGCTTGTGATGACTGTTTACCCAGCCCCACTCGGACCGAACACTGCCACTATTCATCCCCCGCCAACACACCGAGGAGCCCAGTGGAAAACTGGACACACACATACAGCAGACATACAGAAATACTAAATCAAGTTCAGTGCATGGCCTTTTTAAGGAAAAAAATATCATATTAATATTTATTCATCAAACAACTGAACAACCAGACTCTTGATGCACAGTGGAAATACATTCATGCATTAATCGTGTTCTTTTTCCAGATTTAAAAAAAACACAACCCATTATACAGATTACGATTTGAGTTGTTGACTTGTGTGCATCAAGCATATATTCTTACCTAAAGAATATATATATAGAATATATACCCTCCAATAGACTGGTATGTGTTACCCTTCTTTGCCAAATGCATGCTGGGATATGCTCCATCCTACCAGTGACCCTCAACAGCCTCTCTCTCTCTCTCTCACACACACACACACACACACACACACACACACACACACACACACAAAGGGGAGTGTGTACCTGTGAGGAGGAAATGTTCTGTGAGCTTTGAGAGCAAGGTGTTCTGAGAACTGCAGGAGGAGTATAAATAAAAATACCGTAACTCCAGAAACGTGAGAGGGGAAAAAAACAAAAAACTATGTTAAAACCACTCAGAATTGCATTATTCATTTAAAAACATTGCATACATGCGATCATGATGACGGTAAGGCAGGTGAATATAATAATATTACATTTGAAAGTAAAGGAAGGTTCATGTATATTTAAGAGAAAAACTGAAAGCTCCTTCACAAAAAGTAGAACAGCTCCACCATGTGGACAGATGTTGTCTTGTCTGAACAGCATACTGAACTGTGATTTTTCTTCTGCTGTGGTAAGAACAGATCAGTGGGCATATCCAATGTTATTATTCCTGTAGGGACTGATGGTAAGTCGGTGGTCCTACTAGAATAATCCTATGGGACTCTAAATATTAACATTTTTATGATTTTATAATTTTTTGTGGCAATAAGATTCCAAAAATATCAGATAAAAATGGTGACTTTTACATTCTTAATGAAGAAGTGAAGGGAAAATAGCATTCTGATGAGATGCTGGCTCACAGTGAGACATCAAAGAAAGGAAGTGAAAGCTGCCCACTCATATCTCTGACTCTAAAAGCCAGTAATAATCTGATTGGCATACTGTAAGGCAAGGCAAGGCAAGGCAGCTTTATTTATA